>SJYW01022467.1:381788-392680 GCA_006410735.1 Raphicerus campestris
AAGTATTAATGTAACTTACCAATGATAATTCCTATCATTTGAGTATTTACTATGTGCCAACCTCTGTGAAAAACCAGTCTCGATGGGAAAAAGGCAGTTACCTTCCAATAATTAAAGATATTGGAGCCTCCTAGAGGCCCAAGTTCAAATTCTGACAGGATCATTGTTTGAGTAAATTTCTTAAATCCTCTGTACTTTGGTTTAGTCACATATAAAGCAGTAAAATGAGGGTAAATAATTCCACAGGACCTAGTACATTTTGGGTACTACCTTTCTCTTCCTCCTCCCACAATATAAGGAGCTTGTACAAGATAGTTGGAATAGACCAACAATTAAATGACTTGCTTCATGAAGTAGGGAGTTCTCCATCCCTGGAGGTGTTTGTGCAGAGGCTGGACAGCTTCATATAAATTGTTAACACATATAATGCTTCCTATGAGCCAGGAACTTCTGTGTATGTTTTACAGGTATAGATAGATAGAGACAGAGATATATAGATAGAGATAAATTCTGGTGATCTTCATATAAGAACCCTAGGTAAATGCTATTATTATACGCACTTTAAAGATGAAATGACTAAGGGCAACTCAGTAATTTGTGTGAGTATACAGCTAGTAGGTGCCAGGAGTTTGAACTCAGGAAGTCTTGCTCTTCCAACCTAAGTATACACAAGCAATAGTATGATGGACCTTTGGGTAGGTGCTGGCATCAGTGACCTTGACCTTCCGTCCATCGCAGAGATCCCAGGAGCTCCTAATCTTAGTATGGGTGAGCAGCTAAAGGGATTCAACCTGGACAGACAGGAGAAAGGAGTTTAAAATGAGGAGCAGTGGATGCCCACCCAGTGGTGGGGGCCAAAAGCAGCATACATCTTCCAAGCTCGGGAGAGCACACCACTCACTGTGGCTCAGGCTTTAGGAGACAGGGCAGTGAACCAAGAATGTTTCCTAAAGCCAAGCCCTAGGTGTTATCGTGTGACAGGGCGATCAGCCATCCTTCCACTCTTTTGCACTTTTCAGTTCACACAGGAAAATAACATTGTCAGCAGCGCTGTGGCTTCTGCTTGTGCTGCGGGGCGCTGACGCACGCAGGGCGGAAAGGGAGTAGGCGAGAGAGAGGCGGTTTGTGCCGACACGTTTCAGAGGCATCTCTCTTCCAGCCCCAGGCCACTTCTGCCAGCTGCTCCTACAAGCCTCAGGCTGTTTGGAGGGGAAGCTGGGGTGCCCACATTACATATTTGAAACTATGGTTTGAAGAGTTATTTTCATGGATTTAGATTTGGGGTCTGGATTCTGAAGGGATAAGGAAACCGGAGGATTAATTGGTCATAACAGGACTTTTCTTTTGTTCTCCTCTGCCTGTGGCAGCATTTAGAATTAATGTCTCCTGCTAACTCTCAAGTTAAAAAGTCATTATGCTGGATAAAATAATAATAATAATAATCCTGACTTACATACACATACTTGTGAAAAAAATGCTTTCACAAACTCTGTCTTGTTTGATCCTCACCACACCTATGGAATAGACATGACAAGGGTTATCATCCCCATTATGTAGATGAGAAAAGTGAGGTTCAAATATTAGACTACTCAAATCAGTAATCAGTTTGTCTCTAAGAAACAAGAACACCACCTGTCTGTTTTTTAATTAAATAAGTCTCTATGATTAGCCCATATTGTATACAAAGACAGTCTTATTCAGACTTCTTAATTAACACTCCCCCCAAGATTCTCTCTGCTGGACACAGGAGGAAAAGATTGCAATGCAGAGCAAGAAAAGAAACAGTTATAGATTAAAAGAGACTTAAATAATAAGCAAGTGTAATGACTGGATTCTGATTTGAACAAATCACTGAAAGATACATTTGGGAGTAAACGGGAAAATCTGAATATGGACTAGAGATTAGGTGATATTTATCACTAACTTTGTTAGGTGTGTTAGTGGTGTTGTAGTTATAAAGAAAATTTTTCTTATTTTTAGAGTCTCTCACTGAAGATTAGGCAATAAGTGTTAAGACATCTCTTAAAATTTTAGCAAAAACTAATAATGAAGCACATGTGACACTATAGTTACAATTGTTCACTCTAGCTTATGGATTTATAGGTGTTTATTTCACTTATTCTATTTTTCTATGGACTTACATTTTCCTAGTAAAAGAAAAACTGTTGAGGAAAAGTGACACGTTCTCATTTTACATATAAATATCTTTTTAAAGAGTTTTTTGTGTGTGCTTTTACCTTTTCCTTGGCTCCCTTTCAGTGTATAAAAACTGTGTGACACCTGAATGGAGGAAAAAGCCTGACCTCATATGTGACTGAAATTTTACAGTTATAACTGTCTTTGTTTGTTTGTTTGTTTGTTTTAATTTTATTTATTTATTTTGACCGTGCTATGCCGCATGTGGGATCTAGTTCCCCAACCAGGTATCGAACCCATGTCCCATGTAGTGGAAATGGGAGTCTTTAACCACTGGACCACCGGGGAAGCCCCTATAACTGTCTGTGGACACATCCCACCCTGCAGAACTCCAATTACAAGTGGGAGCTTAATACATTGAATGTGAAAAAGATTTTTCAGAAAAGAAAAAAAAAAAGATCCTCTAAAGGGTTTTTTTCTTTTTTGCTTTTCATTTTTAATTTCAAACTTACAACAAGAGCTGCAAGAATGCTAGGAACCACCCCTGTGTATTCTTCATTTATGTTCTTCAATTATTAACACTTTGCCACATTTGTTCATCTCTCTGTCTACAGATTACCTGTATTTTTTCTGAACCATCTGAAATAAATGGCATGTGTCATGCCCTTTTACCCCTAACTACTTCATTGTATATCTCACGGAAACAGAGACTTTTTTTTTTTTACAGAACAACAGTGTAATGATCAAATTCAGAAATTTTGGCATCAGTTCAGTTCAGTCGCTCAGTCATGTCCAACTCTTTGCAATCCTATGGACTCTGGCATGCCAGGCTTCTCTGTCCATCACCAACTCCTGGAGTATGTTCAAACTCATGTCCATTGAGTCGGTGATGCCATCCAGCTATCCCTTCCTCTGTTGTCCCCTTCTCCTCCTGCCTTCAATCTTTCCCAACATCAGGGTTTTTTCCAATGAGTCAGTTCTTTGCACCAGGTGGCCAAGGTATTAGAGTCTCAGCTTCAGCATCAATCCTTCCAGTGAATATTCAGGACTGATTTCCTTGAGGATGGACTGGTTGGATCTTCTTGCAGTCCGAGGGACTCTCAAGAGTCTTCTCCAACACCACAATTCGAAATTTTGGCATAGAGTCTGTATGCTAATTTCTCCAGCTAGCCAAACAACGTCACTCACAGAACTCCACCCATCCCACCCCCCTAATCTGAATCCAGGATCCAGTCTAGGATCATCCATAGCCTCTGCTTGCCATTGGTTTCTTCAGTTTCTCCTACTCTGGAGCAGTCCTTTAGTCTTTCATTCCTCTTTCTGGATATGAACAATGAAGACTACAGGCAGGTTGTTTTGTATAATCTCCCTTAATATAGGCAAAATAATAATAATAATGATAACTCTCATTGACTGTGATACCAAGTATTTTATCAATTCAATCTCTATCTTCTCCAGGAAAAGCTAGAATTACATTTAAAGAGAAGAGAAAGTTTTAACTGTTAAACCTTGAAAGTATGTATAATGAGCATTATTCTTTGACAGACGGTTCAGAGAGGCTCCACTGGTGAATAAGTTTATTTAAATAAATTTACATGGCAATAGGGACTTTCCTGATGGTCCAGTGGCTAAGACTCCACTCCCAATGCTCTGGTCCTGGCCCTGATCCCTGATCAGGGCTTCCTAGGTGGTGCAGTGGTAAAGACTCTGTTTGCCAATACAGGAGACCTGGGTTCAATCCCTGGGGCAGAAAGGTCCTCTGGAGGAGGAAATGGCAACCTATTCCAGTATTCTTGCCCGGGAAAATCCCATGGACAGAGGAACCTGGCAGGTTACAGTCCATGGAGTAGCAAAGAGTTCAACACAACAAGCAGCTCAGCACAATAAAACAGCATACGAGACGGGGAACTAGATCCCACGTGCCACAACTAAGAGTTTGTATGCCTCATCAAAGTTCGAAGATCCTGCATGACATGACTAAGGCCTGGTGCAGCCAGATAAATTAATTAATTATTTTTTAATTTACATGGTAATATCAGATTTAAACTAGGCAAAAAGATAACCAATGACTATAATAATTTAGCACTGANCATGCCTCATCAAGTTCGAAGATCCTGCATGACATGACTAAAGCCTGGTGCAGCCAGATAAATTAATTAATTATTTTTTAATTTACATGGTAATATCAGATTTAAACTAGGCAAAAAGATAACCAATGACTATAATAATTTAGCACTGAAACATATTACTAAGGGAATCTCTAGTGATCTCTAAATGTTGAGGTTTCTTTTCTTTTAATTGAATCAATTTTAATTATCTTATTTTAAAAACCAGTGTAAATATTTCCTTACCTGATATGTGTAAGAAATGTTTATGGAAAAGCAAGAAATCACATTATAACTTAAGATGTCTTTCAGAATATGGATTCTTAAAAAGAACCTTAGAGATCATCCAATTCAGCTTCTTGTTTTACAAAAAAGGAGACTAAAACCCAAAACTATATCCAACAGAAATAATTAGACAAGTGCACATGGGTGTCTTACAAGAATATGCATCCAGTACTGTTTAGAGTAAGGAGAATGCTGAGAAGGAAATGATCTCAATATCTATCAGTGAGGAGTTGTTTTTTTAAAATTATTTTGTCAATACATTAGATTCTTTGTAGCTATTAAATAATAATGCAAATATATATTTAATGAAAGATGGCCATCATATATGAAATGGAAAAGCAAACTCTAAAATAGTATGTGTAGTATATTTCCATTTTTGTAAAAGTCAGTGTGTGTGTGTGTGTAAATGTGTTTTCAACTCTCTCTTTCTGAGAGAGTTGAAAATGTCTGGAAATAAATATACCAGAATGTCACTAGTGATTGCCTCTGAGGAACAATAGAATTGATTTCAACTGACTTTTTCATATTTAGTAAAGTGTGTATTTGTAAAATAAAGTTATTTTCATTGCAGGAAGAAGCAAATATCTTTTTTCATTTTCACTTTTACTAGTGAACATTCACCACCAGCAAAAGTGTGTTGAACAATGTACAAAATTCTTACTGGAGGCATTATTCTTAATGTCCAAGATCGGAAAAGATAGCAGGGAAGAAAGTCATACCAACAGTATATTTGAAAATGGAATTATGTCATTAGGGTTAGAATCTGAAGAGAAAACAGAATGTGTCTGTATCAATTGAGAAATGACATGCCATTTGGAAATTTTGGATGGATGGATGGACTTCATATAAAAATGTGCATAGAATATCATTCCATAAAGAACTAGAGGTCAATGGGAGGACAGATGGACTGCTAGATTTGATACTAGGCTTTCAGACTTTAGTATTTATAGCCAACTTTACAGTTGGCTTACCCTGCTTATTTAACCTGTATGGAGAGTACATCAGAAGAAATGCTGGGCTGGATGAAGTACAAGCTGGAATTANTGGGAGGACAGATGGACTGCTAGATTTGATACTAGGCTTTCAGACTTTAGTATTTATAGCCAACTTTACAGTTGGCTTACCCTGCTTATTTAACCTGTATGGAGAGTACATCAGAAGAAATGCTGGGCTGGATGAAGTACAAGCTGGAATTAAGATCACAGGAAGAAATATCAATAACCTCAGATATGCAGATGACACCACCCTTATGGCAGAAAGCGAAGAACTAAAGCACCTCTTGATAAAAATGAAAGAAGAGAGTGAAAAAGTTGGCTTAAAACTCAACATTCAAAAAACTAATTTCATGGCATCTGGTCCCATCATTTCATGGCAAATATTTGGGGAAACAATGGAAACTGTGACAGACTTTATTTTGGGAGGCTCCAAAATCACTGCAGATGGTGACTGCAGCCATGACATTAAAAGACATTTGCTCCTTGGAAGAAAAGTTATGACCAATCTAGACAGCGTATTAAAAAGCAGAGACATTACTTTGCCAACAAAGGTCCATCTAGTCAAAGCTATGGTTTTTCCAGTAATCATGTATGGATGTGAGAGTTGGACTATAAAGAAAGCTGAGCACCAAAGAATTGATGCTTTTTAAACCATGGTGTTGGAAAAGACTCTTGAGAGTCTCTTNTAAGAAACAAACAATATTGCATCTTGGGCTTCCCTGGTGGCTCAGACAGTAAAGAAGCTGCCTGCAATGCAGGAGACCCGAGTTCGATCCTTGGGTCAGGAATATCCCCGGAGAAGGGAATGACAACCCACTCCAGTATTCTTGCCTGAAGAATTCCATGGACAGAGGAGCTTGGTGGGTTGCACTCCATGGGGTTGCAAAAAGTCAGACACCACTGTGTGACTAACACACAGCTATATTGCATCTTAGGACCTACAGTATTTAAGGATTGTAGTCTTTATCACATTTCATTAATTCACTGGTCTGTCACTTGCTGAATGGATCCAATAGGATAATTACAGACCACTAAAAACTCAACTAAATAATAGTCTAATCACAGACGCCAGGCCAGATGTGATAGTTTTGATTGAGGAGATAATATGGCCTCAGGAATACAGACTGAAGAGGACCTATCAATAGATTTTGGTAGACACTTCTGTTGGACACATGTACTCAGCAATATCAGTTGTGAGCACAGATGATGATCTAGCTTGATGCTGAGACAAGACCTTTGAGGTCTAAACCAATAAAACCTTACTTTGGAATGATAGCTGAGTCAGCAGCTAAAGTATTTTTTTTTTCCTCCAGTCTAGAAGACTATCAAAATATCTTTGTGTGTATCAAGCTTAAATGCTTGATTGTTTTTATATTACTTTCATAAATATTCCTGTTCACATTTTACTTCAGGTTTGGCTGTGGTTACCAAGTATCTGTAACNGTTGAACACGACTGAGTGACTGAACTGAACTAAACTGATACTCTCTTTGGGCTTCCCAGGTGGCACTAGTGGTAAAGAATCTGTCTGATGATGCAGGAGACAAAAGAAACACGAGTTTGATCCCTGGGTCAGGAAGATCCCCTGGCGTAGGAAATGGCAACCCACTCCAATATTCTTGCTTGGAAAATCCCATGGACAGAGGAACTTGGTAGACTACAGTACATGGCGAGCTACATGTCCACAAAGAGACTCGACTGAAGTAACTTAGCATGCATGCACGCATACTCTCTTTAGGAAGAAAAGGGAGAAATTCAGGCCTCTGCTATTCCTCAAGCCTCTGCCCAAGTAATAGTCTTATACTGGCAACAAAGAGTGGATAAAGGCATGGTGTATGGTGATAACTGTCATGATATGAGGAGTTCTTAATCTCTGTATGAGGCATTAGACCTCTCTTAAAATCCAGAAAGATGCACACACAATTCTGACTTAACTCCAGGAGATTCTTAAGTCCCTAGAATCCCATCCATTAATTTAATTGAGGTTCAGCAACTCCATGTGAGGAGTCCCTTAACCAAGTTGTAGCAGGAGATGACCAGACCTGCTAAGAATAGGCAGAACTGACAATAAAACTTGGGAGGTCAAGCCCTTGTTTCTGTTTGGAATAGGGGATCTTGGTTGCTTTAAATGTAGCTAGAGCAACTGGACCTTAAAATTAAAAAGGAAGAAAATGGAAGTTTATACATTTTTCTGGTTAATATTTTGAGTTAAAATGATGCCTTTCAGAATAAATAATTCACCATAGTCCCAAGTGGTGAATTAAGGACAAGAGTTCATGATTCCTTACAAAGAAAAAGAAAGAAAACTGAAGATGCATTCATTTATTCAACAAATCTATATTGAGTTCCCACTATATGCTAGGCCTTGTTCCAAGAGCTGGAGACATAACAAAATAGAAGAAGTGTCTGCCACATGGAACTAGCTTTCTTGTGAAGGTGGGGGAGGGAGACGATAAACAAGTAAACAAACAATTCATGCTCTAATGTCACACTGCGATTAGTACCAGAAAGAAAAATGCAGCAAAAGAAAGCAAGCAGTGGGGAGGTTGTTTAGCAGACGGCAGTGAGGGAAGGCTGAGAAAGAAACACTTGAACAAGTGCCAGAGTGGAGTGAAGGAGCAAGCCACACAAGCATCTGGGGAGTTTTCCAGGAAAACAGAACAGGAAATGCAAAGGCTCCAAACGGGAATGCACTCCATGTGTTTGAGAAACAGCTTGGAGTCCACTGTGAGGTGTGAGTAAGGGAGGGAGTAGTGGCAGGTCTGGGAGGCATCCTGGAGTCAAACCTCATAAAGGCTTGCAGGCCACAGGAGGGACTTTGAGTTGCGTCCTAAAAGTTGTGGGAAGCCACCATCGAAAGGTTTTCAGGACGGCAGTATCATGATTTGACTTAGTTTATGATGGGTCACTCCAGCTTCTATGTGGAAAAGAAAAAGCAGGAGGATGAGTGTGAAGGCAGAGAAGAGGAAAGGAAATGTTTATTTTCCAATTCCACATGGTACCCTGGGTTTTATTTTGTGCCTAGGAATAGAACATAGATACAAAGATTATTGGGATCAAACTGTATCCTTTATGTGCTAGTCAATTTGATTGTGCCTGACTCTTTGCAACCCTATGGACTGTAGGCTGCCAGGCTCCTCTGTCCATGGGATTCACCAGGCAGGAATACTGGAGTGGGTTACCATACTTTCCTCCAAAGGATCATCCTGACCCACGTCTCTTGTGTCTCTTGCATTGGCAGATGGATTTTTTACCACTAGCATCACCTGGGAAGTTCCAAATTCATTCTACCCAGTATGTCACTAACATCTAGCTGGTGGGTCCTAGGAGAGAGACAGCAATCACCCACCTAACATTAGCTGTGATATTATGATTTATAATAAAAAATAAATATTTGGTCTTCATCCCCTTGCCTGGCATAGAGTTCCAAAAACCCTTAAAAGTTCCTAAGTGATGAGAGTTAAGTATCTTCTGTGTGTTAATGAGGTGCCTTTGGAACCAAACCTAAGGAGAGCCAACCACAGGATTAGAGGATTGAACTTCCCTGTCTTGGGAAAGGGAAGAGGGGCTGGAGGTTGAATCATTAGTCATCAATGACTAATGCTTTAATCAACCATGTCTGTGTAATGAAGCATCCATAAAAACAGACAGGGATCAGGTTTGTGAACACATGGGGATTCGGGGAGCATGGTTAGCTTGGGGAGAGCATGGGAGTTCTGCACCCCTTCCTCACACCTTCCTTATGCATTTCTTGCATCTGGCTGTTCCTGAATAACATGCTTTTTATAATAACCTAGTAAGTAGAATATTTTCTCTGAGTCCTGTGAACCCCTCTAGCAAATTAACTCAACCTAAGAGGGTTGTTTTGGGAACCTCCCATCTATAGCTGGCCTGTCAGAAGCTCTGAAGGCAAACTGGACCTGCCATTGGCATCTGTAGTGGAGGGTGTGGGACAGTCTTTTTAATGCTTTTTAAAAGAAATATATTTTTATTTGTTTATTTATTTGGCAGTGCCAGGTCTTAGTTGCAGCATGTAGGATCTTTAGTTGCAACATGTGGGATCAAGTTCCCTGACCAGGGATCAAACCTGGGCCCCCTGCTTTGGGAGTGCAGAGTCTTAACCATTAGACCACCAAGGAGGTCCCAGGGGATGGGCAGTCTTGTAGGACTGCACCTTTAACCTGTGGAATATGACATTATCTTTAGGTAGATAGTGTCACAGTTGAGTTGACTTGCAGAACACCCACGTCAGCATGTCTGAAAAGTATTTGGTACTATGTGAGAAACCACTCCTGACACTGGATTCCAGAATTGGTACCAGAATACTGTTAGCTCTTATCTTATTTATGCAAATAATGCCTTGTCATTTTCTCAGTCTTCCCTTGTACAGGGCTTCCCTTGTGGCTCAGCTGGTAAAGAATCTACCCTCAGTGCAGGAGACCTGGGTTCAATCCCTGAGTTGGGAAGATTCCCTGGAGAAGAGAAAGGCTACCCACTCCAGTATTCTGGCCTGGAGAAATCCATGGATATATAGAGTCCATGGAGTCTCAAAGAGTCGGACATAACTCAGCGACTTGCACTTCCCACTGCAAGGGAGATACAGTAGCTAAGACACAGCATCCAAAGTCCTGGACTTGGGATCAGAGACTTGGGTCCAATACTTCATAGGACCTGCATAGTTTGTAAGTCACATAATCTCTCTAGACCTCAGATTCTTCATCTGTAAAATGAGAATAACACTAGCTTCTTCACAGAGCAGTTATGAGAAGTAAAATTCGAAAATGTATTTGAAAGGGCTTTGTGAATCCTAAGCAAATGTAAGGGATTATTTTTAAAACCTTCAGTTCAGTACAGTTCAGTCAGTCATGTCTGACTCTTTGCGACCCCATGAATAGCAGCACGCCAGGCCTCCCTGTCCATCACCAACTCCTGGAGTTCACTCAGACTCATGCCCATCGAGTCAGTGATGCCATCCAGCCATCTCATCCTCTGTCGTCCCCTTCTCCTCCTGCCCCCAATCCCTCCTAGCATTAGGGTCTTTTCCAATGAGTCAACTCTTCGCATGAGGTGGCCAAAGTACTGGAGTTTCAGCTTTAGCATCATTCCTTCCAAAGAAATCCCAGAGTTGATACCCTTTAGAATGGATGGGTTGGATCTCCTTGCAGTTCTGTTGTTCCATGTCCAGTTCTAACTGTTGCTTCCTGACCTGCATACAAATTTCTCAAGAGGCAGGTCAGGTGGTCTGGTATTCCCATCTCTTTTTCAGAATTCTCCACAGTTTATTGTGATCCACACAATCAAAGGCTTTGGCATAGTCAATAAAGCAGAAATAGATGTTTTTCCAGAACTCTTGTCTTTTCCATGATCTAGCG
>SJYW01022467.1:395330-408482 GCA_006410735.1 Raphicerus campestris
ACATCATCGTGATTATCTGGGTCATGAAGATCTTTTTTGTACAGTTCTTCTGTGTATTCTTGCCACCTCTTCTTAATATCTTCGGCTTCTGTTAGGTCTGTACCATTTCTGTCCTTTATCAAGCCCATCTTTGCATGAAATGTTCCCTTGCTATCTCTGATTTTCTTGAAGAGATCTCCAGTCTTTCCCATTCTGTTCTTTTCTTCTATTTCTTTGCAACCCAGCTAAGCCTTGCTGCTGCTGCTAAGTCGCTTCAGTTGTGTCTGACTCTGTGCGACCTCATAGACGAGAGCCCACCATGCTCCGCTGTCCCTGGGATTCTCCAGGCAAGAACACTGGAGTGGGTTGCCATTTCCTTCTCCAATGCACGAAAGTGAAAGGTGAAAGTGAAGTCGCTCAGTTGTGTCCGACTCTTAGCGACCCCATGGACTGCAGCCTACCAGGCTTCTCCGTCCATGGGATTTTCCAGGCAAGAGTACTGGAGTGGAGTGCCATTGCCTTCTCTGCAGCTCACTAAAAGAAGGACATGACCAAACAAAGAAATGGTTCTCCCATTATCTCTTGGATTCCACTCTTGGAGATGGGAGAGGGGGTTGGGAGCATGGAGAGGGGTATTGGAGGACAGGTTAGGATTTTACAGAGTAAGAAGAAAAGAGAAAAAGTGAATAGAAGAGAGAGAAGTTTGGGGGCAGCGCATGAAGAAAGGTGAGTCTGTGTAGTTGAGAGTCACTCATCAGATTTTCCTTCATGTCTGGAATTCAGTAGACAGCCCCTGAATAGCAGTCCCTCTGGGTCTGCCTTGGCTGCAGAGAGCCTTATCTGAGGGGCTCCTTATCTGAGGGGCAGCTTGCATCTGGTGACTGACACAAGTGTTACAAAGGCCTACCCATTTTTGCTCACTGATAGACAACTGTAACAGTAATTCACTCCAACACTGAGTTGCTGGAAACTTTGTCAGGCTTACATCAAAGATAAATTTCTCTCTCTGCTTCTCCTTCCTTACAAAAGTGTTAACGGCAACAAATATCTTGCAAGTCAAACTGTCTTAGCATCTGCTTCCGGAGAACCTGGGCTGTACCAGGAAAGTTCCGAAAGAACAGATGATAAAATGGGATTTAGAGCCAGATCACTCACTGGCCAGACTGGAGATAAGGACTCCATCAGTGGAGCACAGATAATCTCTGTTGTAAACTTTTCACTGGTGGTGAATCGAGAAAGGAACACACTAGCAGACGTGATGAACCAGGCATATGAGACATATGGAGGAAGTAGAAGCTGTAAGGGTAGCCAAATTGAAGAGCTATTGCTAAGAACTATTGTTCTATAGAAAGACAGAACAACTGAAGGTGAGAAACAAGGCACTGGAAGTCAGATGTGAAAGGAGGAGGGGCTCTTGCAGAGACGTTCTTATCTCCTGAAGCTGGAAAGTATAGAAAGTCAAGGTCCAAGCATCAGTCTTAATAGAATACTTGCACATCAGAGATGATTAAAAGCCTAACCAAGGAAACTCTGTTACACCAAGGTCAGAGCTCTGTTTGGGGAACTAGGGACTCTGACACATGAGCTGGAACATCTGGGCAGACATCCCCAAAGATTTTGATTCCTTAGATTTCTTTGAACTTTCTCAGGCTGCAGATGTTGTCTATGTCCTGTTATTAAGAAACAAACAATATTGCATCTTGGGCTTCCCTGGTGGCTCAGACAGTAAAGAAGCTGCCTGCAATGCAGGAGACCCAAGTTCAATCCCTGGGTCAGGAATATCCCCTGGAGAAGGGAATGACAACCCACTCCAGTATTCTTGCCTGAAGAATTTCATGGACAGAGGAGCTTGGTGGGTTGCACTCCATGGGGTTGCAAAAAGTCAGACACCACTGTGCGACTAACACACAGCTATATTGCATCTTAGGACCTACAGTATTTAAGGATTGTAGTCTTTATCACATTTCATTAATTCACTGGTCTGTCACTTGCTGAATGGATCCAATAGGATAATTACAGACCACTAAAAACTCAACTAAATAATAGTATAATCACAGATGCCAGGCCAGATGTGATAGTTTTGATTGAGGAGATAATATGGCCTCAGGAATACAGACTGAAGAGGACCTATCAATAGATTTTGGTAGACACTTCTGTTGGACACATGTACTCAGCAATATCAGTTGTGAGCACAGATGATGATCTAGCTTGATGCTGAGACAAGACCTTTGAGGTCTAAACCAATAAAACCTTACTTTGGAATGATAGCTGAGTCAGCAGCTAAAGTATTTTTTTTTTCCTCCAGTCTGGAAGACTATCAAAATATCTTTGTGTGTATCAAGCTTAAATGCTTGATTGTTTTTATATTACTTTCATAAATATTCCTGTTCACATTTTACTTCAGGTTTGGCTGTGGTTACCAAGTATCTGTAATCCTTGAATTTCTAGGCAGTTATCATACTTTTCCAAGACAGCTATATACTCGAAAACTTGTGCTAGAGTGTATAACATCTGTACACATGTTATATTGGCTATCTGCAAATATCCCAGAGAAAAACACTACTTGTGAGATTTCCCTGGTGGTTCAATGTCTAAGACTCCTTGCTCCCAGTGAAAGAGGGTTGGGTTCAATCCCTGGTCAGGGAACAATATCCCACATGCCACAATTAAGAATCTATATTCCACAAAAAAAGATCAAAGATCCTGAGGGCCACAACTAACACCTGGCACAGCCAAATAAATAAACGGGGGACTTCTCTGGTGAGCCAGTGGGTAAGAACATTCCTTGCAATTCAGGGGACACAGGTTCGGTCTCTGATCAGGGAACTAAGATCCCACATACTGCAGGGCACCTAAGCCCTCATGCCTCAACTAAGACCCAACAGGGCCAAATAAATAAGTGTTTAAACAACATTTCTCTGTGTAAGGTCGGACCCCGGGGGGCCATGATGGGCCACCCTTTCTCTCCCCCAACGGTGGGGGAGGTATCTAACAGAAGGAGCTTCCCAGATTCCGGGGACAAATGACAGCACACTTCACCAGTTAAAGCTGCCCCACCCCAGCCATGTTGAAGGACCTATGAGCCCACAACGCCTTGGCCTGGTGACCTATCCGAACCCCCATCCATTAACCTGACTATCCCTTGCAAGGAACACATATAAGCCACCTCCAACACGGTCAGGGAGCGGACTTCCTCGACCTGCCTCGTTCGGTCCGGGAACCCTGCCTGTGAGCGCTTCGCCATTAAAAAGCCTGTTAGACACTCTTGGTGTCCTGGTCTTTTACCTAACACTATGTACATTATTGTAAGCTTCTTCAATAGTTGGGACAATGGCAATTCAGGGATTGAATTTGACTTGCAAATGTGTTCTTTTCTCTCAATCAGAAAAGAAACAGTAAGTTTCAATTCTCATGTAATAGGCAAAAAGACATAGTTTCAGTTTCTCCCCAGGGATATATTAACTCTCCTTCTGTTACATTATAGTCCAAAGAAGTCTGGAGAACCTGGGCATCTCACAGAACAACACATTGATCCATTATTTCAGGTGATGATGTGTTGATTGAACTGGGTTAGCGAGAAATGGCTAGCACTTCAGAGGGCTTTGTAAGATACATGTATTCCAGGGAAAGAAACTCTGAAGATTCAGGGCTTGCCATGTCTACAAAATTTCAAGGAGCCCAATTGTAAGGGATATGCCAGAATCGCCCTCTAAATTGAAAAGATTATTCTTTGCATCTTATCTCCTACCACTAGCTGTTAAGCGTCTCTTCTGTAGATTCTCTCTTGTAGATGCTAACATTTGATAACTTCATGCCCACTTCTGTGTCTATCCATATGCCTCTACTCCAGACCTCTTTGTCTGCAAACTTCCTTATTTATCATTCCATCCAGATCACTGGCCAACTGGCCACACTATTTATTTGCCACTGCCCTTGAGTTCATATATATTCTAACCTCAGGTTATTTTTCTTTCTATATAAAATGAATGTTCAAGTGTACCACTCTGCACTCCATGTACTGGAGGATTTTCTATTTACATTGTCTTTCAAGGCCACTTCCAAGGGAACTATAGAGAAGTCACCCTCAATTTCCAGCTTGCATTCACATATGCAAAGCAAACCCAGACTCTTTTCTCCTCCTTCAGTTGGTCATGCCACATCCCCCATACAGCATTATGTGTGAGCTAGGAGGCAGTATGGGAGCAACAGTGGGCGGTACCACAGGGATGTTCGGGCTACTATTCATGCAGCTTACTTGTGCCCTCTGGTCTTGCTTATGCTCAGTCCTGGATGTAGCACCTTTTCTGTGAGGTATTACTTCTCTTATGACTTGGTTGATCAGCTGCAGCACATGATAAGATGTTTCACTATGTGCTCAGTTAGTGACCACTGACAGACTTTCTGTCTTTACTAGGGCCTAAAAGCACGGCAGGATACTTTTTTAAAGGCATGTGATTCTCTACTGCAAATAACATGGCCTTGCTCCCAATTCCCAAGGCTCTAAATTGTGATTCTTTGCCACAAAATCCATACAGCCTCTTTTCCTACTGCTGCTACCTCCAAAATCATGGAGACTGTAGGGTCATAGGGCCCAAGTGACAAGGCTGCTCACACTTCAACCTGGACCTGCTGCAGAGTGATTTATTGCACAAGACCCCCATAGCCCAACATGCACCTGGCAGTCTCTCACATCACTGAGCATATGAGCTGGAGAGGTAACTAAGCACTCATCTGTTTTCGATAAACATGACAGGGAAGGTAGCTGAACACCAGGGGACCCAGCAGAACAATTTCAGTCTGTATATAGGAAGCCAGCCAGAGTAAGTCAAAACTACAGAATACAACCCCAAAGTCATCTACGACCTTTTTATTTCCTTCCCAAGACACAAAAATCAAACTTTCTAGTTGATTAGCCAGGTGTGAAAGTTATACCTTGACAAGAAAAAAGTACATCCTGTTGTCTTCATTTTTTTTTTTATCATAAATGGGGTCTTGTCAGATACTAATACATTTTAATTTTTTAAACACAGAAAGTGGCAAGAACAAATTTTCTCAAAGGCCCAGAATGGTACAGTGTTGTTCCTCCCCTGCCCCCAACACACAAAAGATAGCTGAGAATATACCTGGCTGTTATGTATAAATTTTCATTGACTCAAGTCTGCTAGAA
Source organism: Raphicerus campestris (assembly GCA_006410735.1). Lineage (NCBI taxonomy): Eukaryota > Metazoa > Chordata > Mammalia > Artiodactyla > Bovidae > Raphicerus > Raphicerus campestris. The sequence continues at coordinate 400,477 of SJYW01022467.1, forward strand.
GGGTCTAAGCAGTAAACAGCATTGTTCTATTATAAATAAAAGTTCAGGAATTTTTGCAGTTATTTTAGGGGCATTCACTTTGGAAAGTATTCATAAAGTTCAAGAATAGTTAGTGTCATTTTTCTGTTCCATGTCCTTTAAGCATAAGACTCAAATCTACCAGATTATCACCAGATAAGTAATACTCCTAGCTATCACTTATTTGTGTTATTATTATTTATTGTCATAATTTGTGCTGAGTGTAATTACACGTAATACTTGGAAAAAGCTAGTAAAGGAGGCTGTGTGAGGGGTCCACAAGGCCACTTCCAAGTACAGCGATTTGCTCAGGGGACTCACTAAACTCAGCATACAGTCATATTCATGGCTGTGATTTATCATAGTAAGTAAATATAAAGAAAAATCAGCAAAGGCAAAAGATGCAAGGGGTGAAGTCTGGAGGAAACCACAAGAATTTTTATTGAGGCTGTTCATGTAGGCACTCTCTGCCTAGGATGTACTAAAATTCCAGACCCTCAGAAGGAAAACAGGTATACAGTATAAACCATATTGTGTGCAGTTTAAGGAAACTGAGCCATTCTTATAAAAGAATGGTGGAACTCCCCTCCAAATCCAATTTCCCAGGTGTCAACCATGGGCCAGGCTTGCAAACAGGCCTTTTAAAAGATGACTATCTTGGGAGTTCTATGTTATTCTACACCAGGGATCTTCAGCCTTTAAGACACAGACCAATGCTGTTCAGTGGCCTGTTTGTTAGGGACTGAGCCACACAGTAGGAGGTGAGGGACTGTCTTCTACAAAACCAATCCTTGGTACCAAAAAAGTTGGAGATCACTGTTCTATACTATGTCTTTTAACTATCCTGTATTCGGGCACTATTATCCTTTTTTTTTTTTTTTTTTAGTTTTTTTTTTTTTTTTTAATTTATTTATTTATTGGCCACGCTGTGCGGCATGTGGGATCTTACTTCCCTGATCGGGGATTGAACCTGGGACCCCTGCATTGCAAGCCCAGAGTCCTAACCACCAGACCACCAGGGAAGCCCCCACTATTATCCTTTTTAAAATACATTCTGCCTTTTCAAACTTTTACTTTTAAATATTATTTTACTTATATATTTAAAATATTTATATTTTATTTTTATACTTAAGCTATCAAGTCATTAAAAATGGGGAAATCTTAAACGCATGTTATTAAGTGGAAGAAGCCAAGCTGAAAGGCTATATACTATATGACTCCAATTATATGACTTTATATGACATTCATGGAAATAATAAAAAAGATCAATGGTTGCCAGAGGTTAAGGGAGATGGAGGGATGAAAAGGCAGAGCAAAGAGAATTTTTATGGCAGGGAAACTAATTTGTATGACACTACAAAGGTGAATAGGTGTCTTTATACATTTGTCCAAACTCATGGAATGTAGAGCAACAAGAGCTAACATTACTGGCCTTTGAGTGATAATGATGTATCAGTGTAGGTTCATTAATTATAACAAATGTATCACTCTGGTTGGGGATGTTGATAATGTTGGAGGCTATGAACATGTAGGGACAGAGAGTGTATCAGAAACCTGTACACGCTACTCAATTTGACTGTGAACCTAAAACTGCTCTAAAAAATAAGGTCTACTATATATACTCTAAAGAAAAATCAGTGAATGAATGTATGCTTAATGAATATGTTATATCAATAAACTAGTTATAAATTTTAAAAATGATATATGAAAGAAAAGTAAGGAAATTCAGTTATACAGTTTTGTTTGCTAGTTTCTTTGCTTCTTTGTTTTTATTTTCTTCTATGAAAAAAAGTACCAAGTAGAGGCACCCAAAAGAAAGTTCTCAGATTGGGTATCTTTTACTGCTTTCCATTAAAATGTCTTTGCTACTTTTTAGTAGAGGAAAAAGAAAGAGAGGTAATGTATCAAAACCTGTGTATGAAAGGCAACTCTTTTTCAGTTTCATCACAGGATTGAAGGAGTCTCCCTTTGAGTCATAGCACACTAAGTGTTTACAAGACCAACAACTATTTTGACTTTAGTAGCTTCACATGGGAAAAATCCTTGACCTGCTCTCGGGTTGAAATGAATGAAGAAATAACATACAAAAGACACAAAAATAAGGTCACCTATAAGAACTGTTTCATGGCTATTAAAACACAAACACAAAAGGATAAACATATTATCTTAAAAAAAAAAGTTCAATCTACTCTTACTTCCTTTTACAGTGCAAAGAAACTACTTTGTAGCACGGTCTACATAGTACATCCTGAAAGATTCTTGCATTTGATTTGCATAGCAGAAAAAGATGTTCTCATAGAACATTATTTATACAACAGTACAACAAAATATTTGATCAATTAACCAATCCAAATAAAATTAGAGCCCATTCATGATTCATCTCAGTCTCACTTGTTTCCCATCAAATTATAGAAGCTTTGTATAAATGACATCAAGTTTACACTTAAGGAAGGAAGTCAGTGGTTATTTCAACCACCTCTTAGCCCCTGCGTCCTTCCTTTTGTCTCCTCAAACAATGCTTTTATAACCAACATCCTGCTGTAAGTCTTGCTGAAAATTTCAGCTTCTTAATTTACAAATGAAGTGAGCTTTAGCAAGTCACTTTAACTTTCTGGGACTTAGTTTCTTCATCTGTAAAATGGGGATAAGAGTAATACTCGTCTCATGATATGGCTGTAAGGATTAAATAATACAGTGCGTGTTAAGCTCTCAGCATACTTCTTAGCATATAAAAAATGCTCAGTAAATTTTGTTTTTCATTGTTGTCATAAGGGCCATTCAGTGATAGATGACAATCCTTTTTGAACTGTGTGTAATCTATTAGGACAGATTTTTTCTTCTTTTTAACCAGAACCATTTATGCAATGCTAGCATCATTCTTATCTATGGAGCCTGGATATTGGGAAAGTCATGGGAAAAACCATGTGACACCTTTGGTGCCAAGTGTCTGGAGTATTGGGATCCACCTGGGACATTTCCAGTGCTCACAGGTGACAGCTGAATGTCACAGGATGCCAGGAAACAAGGAGACTAAACACCAGTTGAGATCCTGGAAATAATTTTGGAACTAGGAATGGGAGTTCCATTTGCTGGCACTTTCTTACAAACTTTGCTGATAAAACTTTTGCTTATTTGTCAAGTGGATTGCTATGGTGATGGGATGATGGGAAGGAGTTGTGCAATGGACAGTCCTAATCTATTTAAACTTTACTAACGTTTACTCCTTAGAGGTGAAACTGTGACAGCACATACCTAGCTGCCAAAATTTTGGTGAGCATCCTGAGATTACACTTGCCTCTATCTCTCCTTCCTTTCCTTGTGACCCAGGAAGGCCATGACTCAGGACCACTAGAACGGTTTAGTGAGGGGGTGATGGGTGTTGGCAGCAGTAAGAGTTTCCTTATGAAAGTCTCTAGCTTTTTATTGTGAGAATCATTTCACAATGTATATAAATATCAAATCATTGTGTTGTACAACTAAAACTAATATATGTCAATTATATCTCAAGTTTATAAAAGCAATCCAGGGAGATACCTGGTAGTCCAGTGGTTAGGACTCTGATTTTACTACCATGGCCCAATTTCAGTCCCTGGTTGGGAACTAAAATCTCTCAAGTGATGTGGCAAAAAAAAAAAAAAAGGAATCTAGAACCCTTTACTCTTAAGGTTGTAGAAAGAGCTTGAGGTTTGGAGTCACAAAAATTAGGAGTTGAAAGCTTGCCTCTACCTCTTAATAGCTCTGTATCCTTGCATATGTTAGCTTACCTCTGGAACCTTGTAAAACAGGTCAATCGTGTCTGTTTTCACTACTTTAGAGTTGTTAAGAGAATCAAATGAATCAACAAATGTGGACACATAAACTGTCACACGTTATAATAATTACAGCACTACCTAAATGATAGCCATGGAGTGAAGTTTACTGTAGTCTTTTCAGAGAAGGGAATTTTTTGCCTCCCAGAATGAGCTGAGTGAACTGAGTTAGAAGATAACACTCTCTAAACAATCCCCCAATTTATGAACACCCTAAATGAGAATGTTGGAAAAGTACTACATTCAGTGTAATTTCTTTTAAACCTGTTATTTACCTCTTGTCAAAAACTTCTCAGTAGGAAATATTACATTCGAAATTAAACTATAGAAATTAAAGTTCACCTAAGAGCATTCTCTGGAAGTCCAATGATTAAGACTCCACTGCAGGGGACAAGGTTCATCTCTGGTTGGGGAACTAGGATCCCATATGCTGCGTGGTATGGCAAAAAAATAAATAAATAAATAAAAAATAATAAATAAAAATTAAAAGTTCACTTAATGTTTAAAATTAGTCACAGTGTGGTCATTTCTTTATTAAAAAAATAAAACAGAGATTGAAATGAGTACAAGTCCCTTCATATCTTACCTCAACAGAAAGAATCAAGCTGTGAAATTTAGTAACAGTTTGAAATAGGATTTGTAGAAATAATAGTAGTATCTGTAAGCCCTTAGACTTGCCTCTATGAAAGGGAAATATAGGTAAGGTTATTAAATATTTTTTTCAAGCTGATTTTTTTAAAGGTTTGACAGGCTATGCCTCACTTTTTTGCAGTACATGTTCTAAGTTGTTAACAGGCAAAGCTCAAGAGTTTTGTACTTGGGCTTTCAATTTTTAATAACAAAAATTTTTAAAATAACATTAATAATTTCTGATAACATGCCAATAGCTTTGAGATTTTTTTCAAATAAGGATATTAGGGGCTTCCCTAGTGGTTCAGGTGGTAAAGAATCTGCCTGCTATGCAGGAGACCAGGTTTGATCCCTGGGTCAGGAAAATCTCCTGGAGAAGGGAATGGCAACCTAAGCCAATAGTCTTTGCCTAGAAAATCCATGGCCAGAGGAACCTGGCTGGCTACAGTCCATGGGGTCACAAAGAGTCAGACACGACTGAGACTAACACTTTCACTTAGGACAGAGAGACTTGTTTTTATTAATATTGTTAGTGGCTTGTCTTTGAATATTTATTCAACCATGTGAGATATATAAATGTTGTGAGGGTTTAAATTTGCCTGTGCACTTTAACAAGAGTAGATCAAACCAAATTTCAGCATATGTGATACTTGTAGTTGCCTCAGATAATTTTTTTAAACATACGCTTCTATTTTCTGTTTTTTTTTTTTTTTTTTTCCACAGAGCACAGAAAACTTTATTCATCCACACTGCTCTGGAGAAGGGCAGGCTCACTTCAATATGGTATCCTCTTGGGCTTCCATCAGCTCCCGCTCGATGCGCTTCAGCTCATCCCGCTTCTTCTTCTCCTCGGCTGCAAGCCCCCTCTCCTCTTCTGCCCGAGGTTTCAGGTAATTGTAGCGCTTGGCGCTGTAGGCCATGCCGAGGAACAGGGCGGAGTAACGGCCGAGCTTGATGAGCGGAGAGACCTGTACCGGCGGAACCATCTTGTCCGTGACCCTCGCGCCGGAAGCACAAGTCGGACCTAAGAGAACGCCGCAAGGCGCTGAACACCGCGGAGACCTATCTGTTCAATTTTTGAAGATACCGCTTTGTTTGTACAAAGCATGAAGAAAATATAATGTGTGGCATGTTTCCATCACAGTAAAATATTTTTTACTTCATTGACACCTAATATATAGACTTGTAAGATTATTAGTGCCTATATTAAGCTTTAATCTTTTTAAAAAATATTTTTCTCATTGAAAACTATTTTTCATCATATGCTATATTTTACAAGGCTTGCAACATTTTGCTTATTTATTAAAAATGTTCTGGGGAAATCAAACTATTTTACTGAGGTGCTTTGGGGGAGAGTTGAAGGACTTGGAGGGGAATGAGATCTGAAAGTGAGGAGAATGAGATTCAAAAACAGAATCAACATTTTTTTAAAAATTTTCTTCTCAGAGTGAATAGTCTTTTTTTTCTTAATTATGCAATACATAGAACTATACAAAAGAAGCCATTAGTGTAAAAATACAGGGCAATATAAAAGCCTTTTGTTTTCTCTTGCTTTAAGGAAATTCAATATAGTGTTTCAGCAAGGTTGGCAGGGTTGCCAATAGAGAGGTCGCCTTGCCCCAGTTCCATGTGTTTGAAACTGTACTTGCTTTCTACTGCTAAGCTAAGTCACTTCAGTCGTGTCCGACTCTGTGCGACCCCACAGACGGCAGCCCACCAGGCTCCCCCATCCCTGGGGTTCTCCAGGCAAGAACACTGGAGTGGGTTGCCATTTCCTTCTCCAAGGCGTGAAAGTGAAGTCCCTCAGTCGTGTTCAACTCTTCGAGACCCTATGGACTGCAGCCTACCAGGCTCCTCCATCCATGGGATTTTCCAGGCGAGAGTACTGGAGTGGGATGCCATTGCCTTCTCCGACTTGCTTTCTAGGCCATCTACTATTGTGGCAGGTGGGCCCTTGAATTAGAATATTTTACTAGATAAAGAGAGTCCTTTCTTATGGGAATGTTTCATGACAGGTGTGGGAAATTAAAAAATAAGATGGAAGCAATTCTTCCCACACAGTGATATCAGGCTGCTGCTGCTGCTAAGTCACTTCAGTCGTGTCCGACTCTGTGTGACCCCATAGACGGCAGCCCACCAGGCTCTCCCGTCCCTGGGATTCTCCAGGCAAGAACACTGGAGTGGGTTGCCATTTCCTCTAATTGCTGCAAATTCTTCATGTCTCAAAATGCAGTAGTCCTCAGTGATGGGACTGTGGGATCATGGCAGGCCTCTGTTGGCAATGAAACCATGAAAGGAAAATACAAAGTGGGTATGGTTATTTTGCTGCAGTCTAGTCATGAATGGCATACAGATTGCCTCTTCAAATCTGGTTCTTGGTCAAATGAGTCATCAACTTTGGCTATTATGCTAATACATGTCTATACCAGCACAAAAGAGCTAGGTATTCATTAAGATTAAGAACAGAATAGTTTAATTTTAAAAAATAGAAAATGGCATCTATTTTTTTTGTGTAGAATACAGTTTGAGTTGCATCTTAATTTGTAGCATCATTCAAGTTACTCTGTAAATAACTTCAGGTTCAGAAGCTAGTTACTCAAGTTAAAGTAGGAGACTTTTCCTCTCTGAAAGAGCTGTCTGGGGTGCCTGTTGTCCTAGAATCAAGAGTCTGTTGGTTCACTGGGTATACTAATATACATCATTAATATTGTTTGGGAGGAAGAACACTTTCTTTTCTCCTTTTAGATTCTTCTAACTAGTCTAAGAATTAATTAAATTGACATGAGACAGATTAACAAAAGAAAATAAATTTTAATTTTGTACATACAGGAGTCCAACATACATAAGAGTCAAAGATTTCCACACATGAGAGTGTTTAGACAGAAAGGTGAAATGACATATATTTGCCATCCTGAGCCAAGGAATGGAACAGGGGCCTGAGGCTCCAAAGCTAGGAAGATCATTCATGGGATGACAAGACAAGATGGGAACTTCCCTGGTGGCCCAGTGGTTAAGACTCTGCCCTTCCAATTCAGGGAGGCATGGCTTTGATCCCTAGTTGAGGAACTAAAATCCTACATGCCACATGGCCAAAAAAAAGAGCATGTATTTGGTAATTAGATGTTTACCTTGCCATGTAGACGGGGCCACTTAGATAAAATGCATTTCTGATAATAACATTTTTTTCTGTGAAAAATCCCCAGTTAAATTAAGGGCAGTAGTTTCTCTCGAGTTCACAGAGTCTTCTTTGCCTTTAGATCAAAATAATCCACATCTAAGGTGGCACATCTTGGGGAGGCCTGTTCCAAATGCCTATAATATCTTATAAAAGAACTAATAAGACACTACAAGAATACCTTCCTTTTAAATATGTGAAGATATTGAACATGCATGAATATGCAAGATTTCCCAGCAATCATACTGAGTTACCACTTTTTTCTTTCTTTCTTTTCTTTTTTTTGGCTGCTTGGCTTGTGGGATCTTAGTTTTCCTGACCAGGGATAGAATCCTGGACCCCTGCAATGGAAGCCTGAGGTCCTAACCATTGCA
>SJYW01022467.1:411642-499877 GCA_006410735.1 Raphicerus campestris
CTGGAATTTCTCTGGAGCTGTTGTGGGCAGTATGGGGTCAGTTCAGTGTCAGATAGTCCTTTGTTCCTGCTTGTACTTGTTCTCAAGGTTTATAATTGCACCTTAAATGCACAGTCTTAGCATAAACTGAAAGGTTTTTCTGTTGCACTTGTCACTTCCAGATGGTTCCCACTTTGTTTATTTTGGCTCCCTCTGCAAGTTTCTTCAGTGTTTAATTTCTGCCCTGACCAAGAGAGCAAAGGTGGCCACTTATTTAGGCTCACTTGTTCAGCTGTGCCGTGGGGAGAGAGGGACACTGCAATCAAATACTGCTGGCATGTGTGGGGAGTGCTCACACTGGATGGACTACACTCAGTTTTTCACAGCCCAAGACGACATGTACTTCCCAGGTCCACACTACTCAGGCTCCAGTGTGCTCTGCAAGGACACTGCCCCATGTGGACCCTGCATTTCATGTAGTCTTCCAAGATTGATGCTGCTCAAGTTCTTGGGTGCTTTGTAAGGGTATAGACTCAGATGGGCTGTGCACTTTGTGCCTTTCCCAGGTCCAAGCCACTCAGGCAACTGAGTGCTTGGCAAGTGCACTGTCCCAGGTGGGCCGTGCATCTTATGCACCTCCGTGGCAATGGCCACTCAGTTTCCCGGCTGTGCCGCAAGGGCACAGTTCCAGGTGTGCCGTGTATCTCCTTTGGGGAGCTGATCTAAGGCTGTGACACTCCTGGCAAATGTGAACCCTCCAGAATCCCAGGAAGACATGGTTAGCAACTGGCAGCCTGCTCACAGTTTGGTGGAAGATGTGGTCTCTGGGGCTGAGATTGCAATAGTCCCTTGCCTTCCAACTTTGGCTGTCATGCACCTGCCTCTCTGCCTCTGAGGAGGGAGGGCCCTAAGCAGCGGCCAGCTTACTCTCTTTTGGTACTCAATATGGTGCAATCCTTTATTCTGTGAGCATGCCAGGGGTCATCATGTGGCTATAAAGAGCCTTTTGTGGGAAAAGTCCTTTTTTTTTCCTTGTCTCTCTGGTGATCCCATGATTTGTGTTTCTATGCCACATTAGTTCCCTCAGATTGTCCTCAAGGCATTCAAGTCCAGTCCTTACTCTAAGTACCAGGGATGCAACCTGTGCCTCCCTGCCCAGACCGCACTTGCTGGTGGTGGACACAGCATCTGAGCCACTTCTCTGCTGGTAGTCATGGTTAAACACATATTCTGTGGGGGTTTTTTCCCCCAGTTATGTTCCAAAGTTCCCCACAGACTCACCTGTGATAGGGTTTCCTATTGTGTGGAAACTTCTCCTCCTTCATGACTCCCTCTCCAGGGTGGATCTCTGTCCCTAAATCTTTTTTCTCTGTTTTCTTCTTTTATATTTTGTCCAACCTCCATTTGAAGAGACTGGGCTACCTTTCTGGGTGCCTGGTGTCCTCTGCGAGCATTCAGAAGTTGTTTTGTGCAAGTTACTCAACATTCAGATGATCTTTTGATAAATTTGTGGGGGAGAAAATTGTCTCCCTGCCCTATTCCTCAGCAATCTTGGGACAGCCCCCTGTTTTGTTGTTTTCTATATTTTCTAATTCTTCATTAAAATTTTCCTTTAACTTCTCACACTGTGCATCTCTTATTTATTTATTTAGATGAACCAAGTCTTAGTTGAAGCATGCAGAATCTTTTATTATTTTTTAGTTGCAACATGTGGGATATTTAGCTGTGGCATACAAACTCTTAGTTGTGGTATGCGAACACTTAGCTGTGGTGTGTCAGATCTTGTTCCCTGACCAGAGATCAAATCCAAGATTCCTGCATTGGGATTGTAGAGTCTTGGCCACTGGACCACCAGGGAAGACCTCGTGCTTTCATTTTTTTCCTGAGATCTTGGCTCATCTCTATGATCATTACTCTGAAGTGTTTCTCTGATAGATTGCCTATCTCCACTTCATTTAGTGTTTCTTCTGAGGTTTTATTATGTTCCTTCATATGGAATATATTCCTCTTCCTTCCCATTTTGTCTATCTGTGCTTATAGTTCTTCAGGCTGCAGAACTGTAGTTCTTCTTGCTTCTGTTGTCTATTACCTGGTGGGTGAGCTTGGTCTAGGGGCTTGTGCATGCTTTTTGGTGGGAGGGTTTGTTGTCCATTGGTATGTGGATCTGGTGATTGGCCATCTGGTGAGCAGGGTTGTGTCAAGGGGTATGTCTAGATGTGGCTATTTGCTCAGGACGTCTTTAGCAAAACTGCATGCTGATAGGTGGGTCTTTGCTCCTGGCTTGTTTGTTTGAGCTTGTTTGAGTTGTCATATAAGGACCCTTACAGCTTGTTTGAGCTATCGCAGTACTGGAGTTTACAGGCTACTGGTTGGCATCAGGTCTTGGTGCTTGTGATGCCAGCAAGATGTTTGCCTCAAGAGTTCACATAGACGAACATTCCTCAAAACCTCCACCACCAGTGTTCACCTCATCATGGAGAGCCATAGTCGCCCCTGCACCTCCCCAGGAGACTCTACAAGACCTAGAGATAGGTTGCGCCCTGGATCCTATGAAGTAACTGCCCTTGCCTTGGGTCCCACTTCAGGTGAGCATCCTCTAATACTGTAGAATCTGCTTCTCCCAGTCTTGTGGAGCTTTTGCAATTAAGTCCTGCTGCTCTTCAAAGCCAAATGCTTTGGGAAGCTCTCTCCCTGCTGTCAGAACTGCAGGCTGGGGAGCTTGCCAAGGGACTCATAACTCTTACTCCTGTGGGAGAATATCTGCAATATTATTATTTTCCAGTTTGGGGATTGCCCACCTAAGGAGTATGGGATTTGATTATTCTTTATATCCTTGGACATATATTTATTGGCAGTTTCCAGTCTTCTTTATTAATTATTGTTCAGCAGTTCCTGTGATTTTGGTGTTTTCATGGGAGGACATGAGCTCAAGATTTTCTACTCTGCCCTCTTCAGTTACTGTGTCTGAACTGAAGATTCTGAGTTACTCAAGCCCATTTTCTCCCACTTCTCCATGTATCACATTTTAGCAAAGAGTTGCTTCTATTCCAAGGAAAGAGAAGACTACAGTGGCAGAGGAGGTGACAACCTGCTTGTTCAGGCTGGGGGCAGAGAAGGGAATGACTGTCCTTTGCCTTCAATCATGGCAAAAGGAAACAGCGTGCTAATAAGAAGGGACTAAGTTGGGCTTCTTGGATCTTGATGTGTGCCTCCCCCCCCCACCCAAATTAGAGCTGTTTTCTTTGAATAAGTTTTTTGCCCCTTTCTTTCTCTCTTCTTTTTCTGTGACTCATATAATGTAAATGTTTATCCATTTGATGTTGTCCCAATAGTAGCAGTGTTAGTCACTCAGTCATGTCCCACTCTTTGAAAACCCCACAGATGCAGCCTGCCAATCTCTTCTGTCCATGGGATTCTCCAGGCAAGAATATTGGAGTGGGTTGTCAATTCCTTCTCCAGAGGATATTCCTGACCCAGGGATCAAACCCAGGTCTCCTGCATTGCTGGAAGATTCTTTAACATTTAATATATGAGCTAGAGGGAAGTTCACCCCCCTCCCACCATAAGACCCTTAAACTATATTCATTTTTAAGATTCTTTAAAACCTTTTTCTTTCTTTTCTAATATGGTGTGTCAAGTGCCTTTTCTTTGAGCTCACTGATATTTTGTTTGCTTTATCTAGTCTCCTACTGAACCTACCTTATACAGTTTTCAGCAATACATCCATGCTTTGATTAGAATTTTTATTTTAAATATCTCCAATTCATTTTTTCTTTTTCTGAAGTTTTAACATTTTCTTTTCTGAGAAACATATTCCTAAGTTTCTCATTCTCTTGACTCTCTGTGTTTGTTTCTATGTATTAGTTAAAACGTCTACCAATCTTGAAAGGGTGGCCTTGTATAGGATTTAAAATGTATCAATGAACCTTGCCCTAGCTATTTGTTATCTTCAAACCTCTGTGATTGTACAAGTAGTATATTTTGTTTTTAATATGTCTCAGTTGTTGAGAGTGTTCCAAGACCTGTCAGAATCTCAAAGGGAGGGGCAGTCCTAAGATGATGGAAGAATAGCACAGAGAGACCACTTTCTCCCCCACAAATTCATCGAAAGAACATTTAAACTCTGAGTAAATGCCACAAAACAACTTCTGAATGCTGGTAGAGGACATCAGGCACCCAGAAAAGCAGCCCATTTTCTTTGAAAAGAGGTAGGGAAAAATATGAAAGACAAAAAAAGAGACAAAAGAGGTAGGGATGGAGCTCCATCCCAGAAGGGAGTCTTAAAAAGAGAGAAGTTTCCAAACACCAGGAAACACTCTCAGTGCTGAGTTTGTGGAGAGCCTTGGAAGTGTAGAGGGCAACATAACAGGGAGAAAAAAAAATAATTAAAACTCACAGATTATGAGCCCAACATTAACTCCCCCAGCAGAGAAGCAGTGCAGACACCTGCATCCACCACTAGCAAGCAGAGGCTGGGCAGAGAGGCGTGGGCTGCATTGCTTAGACTAAGGATCACACCCAAATGCCCCAAGTGTAATCAGAGCAAACTAACTTGGGCTAGCAAACCAGACTGTGGGATAGCTTCCATGAGAAAAGCTCTAACATAAGACACCACCAGGACCGTGCACAGAACAAAGGATAGAACAGAATTAGCTGGTTGCAGACCATCCCCCTCTGGTGACAGGCAGCCAGAGCCGGAAGGGCCATAGGGGGCAATCACAGCCCCAGAGCAACATTATCTACCAAACTTCAAGCAGGCTCCTTTGCTAACTAAGACTTCCTGGGATTCTGGACAGTCATCATCTGCCTGAGACGGTGCACCAGTTGTACACCCAGAAAACCGAGCAGCAGGGAAGGGAGAGGTGATAAGTTGCTGTGACCATGTTCGCCAAACACCCCAGCTACTCGGACCTGGGAAGGGCACAAAACGCAGGCCCAACTGAGTCTGCACCTTTGAGGGCTATCTGAGTGTCTGAACCTGAGCAGCATAGACCTGGCAGGTGCATGCAGCCCAGGGGCAGCCTCGGGTGGTTCCCAGCAGAGCAACCTAGAGCCTGAGCTGTGTGCACTGTGAGCGGGGCCAGGCCCAGTGTGGCTGAGACACTGTGAGCACACACACCAGTGTTATTTGTTTGCAGCTTCCCGCCCTCCCCACAGTGCGATTGAACAAGTGAGCCTAAAAAAAAGTGTCCACTACCGCCCCCTTTGTGTCAGGGAGGAAATCAGACACTGAAGAAACCAGCAAACAGAAGAAGCTAAAGCAGAGGGAACGGCCTTGGAAGTGACAGGTGCAATAGATTAAAACCCTGTTGTTAGTACCGACTATATAGGAAGGGGCCTATAGATCATGAGAAATATAAGCTGGACCTAGGAACTATCCAAAAATGAACTGACCCCACACTGCCCAAACAAAACCAGAGAAAGTCCTAGATATATCTTTACTATTTTTATGATCATTCTTTTTTTTTCTTCTTTTTTTTAACTTTTTAAAAATTTTAAGTCCTCTATGCTAAGTCACTTCAGTCGTGTCTGACTCTGTGCGACCCCNAAATGAACTGACCCCACACTGCCCAAACAAAACCAGAGAAAGTCCTAGATATATCTTTACTATTTTTATGATCATTCTTTTTTTTTTCTTCTTTTTTAACTTTAAAAAATTTTAAGTCCTCTATTACTGCTTTAATATTCATCTTTATAACCTACTATTACTTTCAAAAAAAGAACCCATTTTTAAAGAAAACTTCATATATATATTTAAATAATTTGTGACTTTTTTCTTTTTCTTTTCTTTAATATTATATTTTTGAAAATTCAACCTTTACTCTAGATTTTTAATCTTTGCTTTTTGGTAGTTGTTATTGATTTTGTACCTTTAAAAACCCAATCTCCAGTACCCATTTTTACTTGGGAGTGAGAATACTGGCTTGATTGCTCTCTCCTCCTTTGGACTCTCCTTTTTCTCCACCAGGTCGTCTCTGTCACCTCCCTCTTCCTTCTCTTCTCTACCCAACTCTCTGAATCTCTGTGTGTTCCAGATGGTGGAGAACATGTAGGGAACTGATTACTGGCTGTATCTGTCTCTCTCTTTATCATTTCCCCCTTTTATCCTCCTGGCCACCTCTGTCTCCTTCCTCCCTCTTCTCTTCTCTGTATAACTCTGTGAACATCTCTGAGTGGTGCAGACTGTGGAGCACACATAAGGAAATAATTACTGGCTAGCTTTCTCTCTCCTCTTTTGATTCCACCTCATCTCATTTGGGTCACCTTTAACTCCCTCCTCCTTGTTCTCTTCTCCATGTAACTCTGTGAACCTCTCTGGGTGTCCCTCACTGTGGACAAACTTTTCATCTTTAATCTAGATGTTTTTATTAACGGTGCTGTATAGAAGGAGAAGTCTTCAGACTACTGTAAAATAAGACTGAAAACCAGAAGCAGGAGGCTTAAGTCCAAATCTTGAGAACATCAGAGAACTCCTGACTCCAGGGAACATTACTCAATAGGAGCTCATCAAACGCCTCCATACCTACACTGAAACCAAGCACCACCCAAGGGCCAACAAGTTCCAGAGCAAGACATACCATGCAAATTCTCCAGCAACACATGAACACAGCCATGAGCTTCAATATACAGGCTGCCCAAAGTTACCCCCAAATTATTGACATCTCATAACTCATTACTGGACACTTCATTGCACTCCAGAGAGAAGCAATCCAGCTCCACCCACCAGAACACCGACACAAGCTTCTCTAAACAAGAAACATTGACAAACCATTGATACAACCCCACCCACAGTGAGGAAACTCCACAATAAAGAGAATTCCACAAATCGCCAGAATACAGAAAGACCACCCCAAACACAGCAATATAAACAAGATTAAGAGATAGAGGAATACCCAACAGGTAAAGGAACAGGAGAAATGCCCACAAAACCAAACAAAAGAGGAAGAGATAGGGAATATACCTGGTAAAAATTCTGAATAATGATAGTGAAAATGATCCAAAATCTTGAAATAAAAGTGGAATCACAGATAAATAGCCTGGGGACAAGGATTGAGAAGATGCAAGATTTAACAAGGACCTAGGAAAAATAAAAAAAGAGTTAATATATAATGAATAATGCCATAAATGAGATCAAAAACACTCTGGAGGCAACAAATAGTAGAATGATGGAGGCAAAAGATAGTATTAGTGAAATAGAAGATAAAATGGTAGAAATAAATGAATCAGAGAGGAAAAAAGAAAAAAGAATTAGAAGAAATGAGGACAATCTCAGAGAGCTCCAGGACAATATTAAATGCTCCAATATTCCAATCATAGGAGTCCCAGAAGAAGAAAACACAAAGAAAGACAATGAGAAAATACTTCAGATAATAGTTGAAAACTTCCCTAAAATAGGGAAGGAAATAATCACCCAAGTCCAAGAAACCCAGAGAGTCCCAAACAGAATAAACCCAAGGCGAAACACCCCAAGACACATATTAATCAAATTAACAAAGATCAAACACAAAGAACAAGTATTAAAAGCAGCAAGGGAAAAACAAAAAAACATACAAGGGGATTCCCATAAGGATAACAGATTATCTTTCAAAAGAAACCCTTCAGGCCAGGAGGGAATGGCAAGACATACTTAAAGTGCTGAAAGCAAATAACCTACAGTCCAGATTACTGTACCTAGCAAAGATCTCATTCAAATATGAAGGAAAAATAGAAAGCTTTACAAACAAGCAAGAGCTGAGAGAATTCAGCACCACCAAACCAGCCCTCCAAAAAATCCTAGAGGATATTCTTTAGACAGGAAACACAAAAAAAGTTTATAAACCCAAACCCAAAAAAATAAAGTAAATGGCAGAGGCGGAAATAGATGGCGGAGGAATAGGACAGGAGACCACTTTCTCCCTCACCACTTCATCAAAAGAACATTTCAACGCTGAGTAAATTCCACAAAACAAATTCTGAATGCTAGAAGAAGACATCAGGCATCCAGCAAAGCAGATCATTGGCTTCAAAAACAGGTAGGAATAAATATAAAAGATTTAAAAAAAAGACAAAGGAGGTAAGGAGGGAACCCCGTCCTGGGATGGGGAGACTCTTAAAAAACAGAGAGGTTTCCAAACATCAGGAAACATTCTCGCAGCCGAGTCTGTGGTGAGCCTTGGAAGCACAGAGGGCAACATAACAGGAAGGAAAAATAAATAAATAAATGAAACCAACAGATTACAAGCCCAACAGTAAATCCCCCAGCGGATAAGCAGTGCAAATGACTGCATCGGACACTAGCAAGTGGGGGTTGGGCAGAAGGAGCGAGAGGTGCAAGCGCCAGTGCTTTCTAAGAATCGGGCCACGGGAGACACAGGCTTAATCGGGTCATAATGCCCCGCGCGTGGCCAGAACAAACTAACATGGGCTAGCAAACCAGACTGTGGGATAGCTACCACGCAAAACGCTCAAACATAAGACACTGACAGGACCGCACACAAAACAAAGGATGGATCGGAAGTAGCCGGCTGCAGACCATCCCCCTCTGGTGACAGGCAGCCAGAACCTTAAGTGCTGGAAGGGGGCAATCGCAGCTCAAGAGAGACGTTACCTACCAAACTGCAGGCAGGTTTCTTTGCTACCTAAGACTTCTAGGGGCTCTGGACAGTAATCATCTGCCTGAGAAGGAGCCCCAGCGGTACTCCCAGAAAATTGAGCAGCACGGAAAGGCCAGAATTCACAGCAATTGCACTCGCCAAACTCTCTAGCAACTCAGACCTGGGAAGGGCAAAAAGCACAGGCCCAACCAAATCTGCGCCTCAGAGGGCTTCCTGAGCACCGAGCCAGAGTGGCTTAGATCAGGGAGGTGCATGAAGCCTAGGGCAGCCCTCAGACGGTTATTCAGTGGAGCAACATAGAGCCTGAGCGGTGTGTGCCGTGAGCAGGGGCAAGCCCAGTGTAGAGTCCATCACTGCCCTCCCTGTGTCAAGACAGAAATCAGACATGGAAGAGACCAGCATCACAGAGGAAGTCAAACAGAGGGAACTGCCTTGGTAGCAACCCCACACAGCCCACAACACCAGAGAAAGGGCCAGATATACCTTTACTACTTTTATGATCAAATTTTTTTGGGGGGGAGGGTTGATGTGGAAGTGTGATTTTTTCTTTCTTTTTTTTTTAATAATTTAAAATTTTTTTAATTTTTTTCTTTCTTTTCTTTTTCTTCTTTTTTTAAACTTTCTTAAAATTTTAAGTCCTCTATATCTCAATTTATTATTTTTAAAACCTATTATTACTTTTCAAAAAAAAAACAAACCCTATTTTTAAATCAAATGCTGTATATAGGCTTTTTGTGGTGGAGGTTGTTGTCTTTTAAGAATTCTGGTGGCTTCTTTTTTCCGCTTTTTTTTCTCCTTCTTCTTCTTTTCTTTAACATTTTATTTTTGGAAATCCAATCTCTACTCCAGACTTGTAATCTTAGCATTTTGGTATTTCTTGACAATTTTGTACATTTAAAAACCTAATCTTCAGTACCCAATTTTACATGAGTGTGAGATTACTGGCTTGACCACTCTCTCCTCCTTTGAACTCTCCTTTTTCTCCACCAGGTGGCCTCTGTCTCCTCCCTCCCCCTCCTCTTCTCTACCCAACTCTGTGAATCTCTGTGTGTTCCAGAAGGTGGAGAACACTCAGGGAACTGGTTACTAGCCGGATCTGTATCCCTCCTTTTCATCTCCCACTTTTATCCCCCGGGCCACCTCTGTCTACTTCCTCCCTCTCCTCTTCCCTGTACAACTCGGTGAACACCTCTGAGAGGTCCAGAGTGGGGAGCGCACACAAGAAAGTGGTTATGGGCTAGCTTGCTCTCTCCTCTTTTGATTCCACCTCATCGCATTCCAGTCACCTCTAACTACTCCCTTCCTCTTCTCTCCTCCAAGTAACTCAGTGATCCTCTAGGGGTGACCCTTAATGTGGAGAAACCTTTCATCTTTAACCTAGATGTTTTAACATCAGCACTGTATAGATGGAGAAGTCATGAGGCTATTGTAAAAATAAATCTGAAAACCAGAATCAGGAGGCTTAAGTCCAAATCCTGAGANCTTCAATCTTTCCCAGCATCAGGGCCTTTTCCAATGAATCAGTATTAGAGCTTCAGCTTCAGCATCAGTCCTTTCAAAGAATGTTCAGGGTTTACTTCTTTTAGGACTGACTGGTTTGATCTCTTTGCAGTCCAAAGGACTCTCAAGGGTCTTCTCCAGCACCACAATTCAAAAGCATCAATTATTTGGCACTTAGTGGTCTTTATTTACCTCCAGTATTCTTGCCTGGAAAATCCCACAGAGGAGCCTGCTGGGCTACAATCAATGGGGTCACAGAGAGTTGGACATGACTGAGAACTCATGCTTTATGCTATTTTTCACATCCATAGATGACTACTAGAAAAACCATTGCTCTGACTACATAGACCTTTGTTGGCAAAGTGATCTCTCTGTTTTTCAATATACTGCCTAGAGTTGTCATGGCTTTCCTTCCAAGGAACAGCATCTTTTAATTTTAATTTTTTGAAAGATGTTGAAAGATGGCCACAGTTACCATCTACAGTGATTTTGGAGCCCAAGAAAAAAAATCTCCCACTGTTTCCATTTTTCCCCTTCTATTTGCCATGAAGTGATGGGACCAGATGCCATGATCTTAGTTTTTGAATGTTGAGTTTTAAGCCAACTTTTCCACTCTCCTCTTTCTCCTTCTTTGTGAGATCACATGGGGTTCCCTGGTGGCTCAGAATGGTAAAGCGTCTGCCCACAATGCAGGAGACCCGAGTTCGATCCCTGAGTTGGGAAGATCTCCTGGAGAAGGAAATGGCAACCCACTCCAGTACTCTTGCCTAGAAAATTCCATGGATAGAGGAGCCTAGTGGGCTATAGTCCATGGGGTCGCAAAGAGTCAGACATGACTGAGCGATTTCACCTTCACCTTCTTTCTCTTTCATCAAGAGGCTCTTTAGTTCCTCTTTGCTTTCTGCCATGAGTGATGTCATCTACGTATGTGAGGGGGGTGAGGGTGAGGGTGAAGTCGCTCAGTCTCGTGTCTGACTCTTTGCGACCCCGTGGATTGTAACCTACTAGGCTTCTCCATCCATGAGATTCTCCAGGCAAGAACACTGGAGTGGATTGCCATTTCCTTCTCCAAGGGAATCTTCCCGACCCAGGGATCGAACCCGGGTCTCCCGCATTGGAGGCAGACGCTTTAACCTCTGAGCCACCAGGATTCTCCGTGCAATCTTGATTCCAGCCTGTGCTTCATCCAGCCTGGCATTTCACATAATGTACTCTGCATAAAAGTTAAATAAGCAGGGTGACAATATACAGCCTTGACGCACTCCTTTCCCAATTTTTAACCAGTCTGTTGTGCCATGTCCAGTTCTAACTACTGTTTCTTGACCTGTATGCAGGTTTCTCAGGAGAAAGGTAAGGTGATCTGCTCTTCCAGTTTCCTTAAGAATTGTCCACAGTTTGTTATGGTCCACACAGTTGAAGGCTTTTGCATAGTCAATGAAGCAGAAGTAGATATTTTTCTGAAATTCCCTCGCTTTTTCTATGATCCAACAAATGTTGGCAATTTGATCTCTGGTTCTTCTGACTTTTCTAAACCCAGCTTGTACATCTGGAATTTCTCAGTTCATGTACTGCTGAAGCCTAGCTTGAAGGATTCTGAGCATAACCTTACCAATATGTCAAATGAGAGCAATTGTAGGATAGTTTGAACATCCTTTGACACTGGAATGAAAACTGACATTTTCCAGTCTTGTGGCCACTGCTGAGTTTTCCAAATTTGTTGATATATTGAGTGCAGCACTTTAACAGCATCATCTTTTACTATTTTATCCATAGAATTCTCCAGGCAAGACTACTGAAGTGGGTAGCCATTCCCTTCTCCAGAAGATCTTCCCGACCCAGGGATAGAACATGGATCTCCTGCATTATAGCAGATTCTTTACCATCTGAACCACCAGGGAAGCCCAGAAGGTCTTGTAGAGCTTCATAGAACCAGAAAACTTTAGCTTCTTTGGCCTTAGTGGTTGGGGTATAGACTTGGATTACTGTGCTGTTGAATGATTTGCCTTGGAGACGAACAGAGATCATTCTGTCATTTCTTGAGACTGTACCCAAGTACTGCATTTCAGACTCTTTTATTGACTATGAGAGCTATTCTATTTCTTCTAAGAAACTCTTGCCAACAGTAGTAGATATAATGGTTATCTGAATTAAATTCGCCCATTCCAGTCCAATTTAGTTCACTGATTCCTAAGATGTTGATGTTTACTCTTGCCATCTCCTGTTTGACCATGTCCAGTTTACCTTGATCATGGATCTAACATTCCAGATTCTGATGTAATACTGTTCTTTAAAGCATTAGACTTTACTTTCACCATCAGACACATCCACAAGTGAGTATCTTTCCACTTCTGCCCAGCCTCTTCATTCTTTCCCAAATGAATAATGGAATTCTTTCATTTTTTCACTCTTACTCTTGTTTACAGTGGTTTTCCTGGTAACCTTTCATTTCAGGCTCCCCCAGGGCTTCCCAGGTGGTTCAGCAGTAAAATAATCTCCCTACGAAGCAGGAGATGCATGTTTGATCCTTCCATTATGAAGATCCCCTGAAGAAGGAAATGGCATCCTACTTCAGTATTCTTGCCTGGGAAATCCCATGGACAGAGGAGCCTGGTGGGCTACAGTCCATAGGGCTGCAAAAGTGTCTGACATGACTTAGCAACTAAACAACAAAAACAATACTCAGCCCCAAATGTCTTACTTATGTCACTAGCTGAAGATGGCATTTAAGATGGGCTTCCCTGATAGCTCAGGGAAAGAATCCACCTGCAATACAGCAGACACTGAAGACGCTAGCTTGATCCCTGGGTCAGGAAGACCCCCTGGGGAAGGAAATGGCAACCCACTCCAGTATTCTTGCCTGGGAAATCTCATGGACAGAGGAAGCTGGAGGGCTACAGTCCATGGGGTCACAAAGAGTTGGACATGACTGAGTGACTTAGCACTGGGCCATTTTGAAGAGTTAATCAGATTTCCTGGGTTTCTCCTATGTATACAGGAGGTATACATGTTATTCGTGTTCTTTGTTTTTCTCTTTGTAATCTGTCTTTTATTACAGAAAGCTATAGGGAAGAAAAAACTTTCCTTCTGCCCTTCTAGATTCTTGGCCAAGAGCCCCCATTAAAAAACCATCATCCGCTAAAGACAAAACAAAGATGTTAGGAGTTGGAGGAAGCTGGTTATGGGAGTTTACCAAGAAAACCATGGTAAACAAGGATATGCTTATTGTGTAGATTTAAGCAGAAACTTCTGCATTCATAGTTTCTGAAGATTAGAATCTCATCTTTCTCTTCGTGAGAGGGAGACATTCTCACAAATGAATATTTCCCTTATAAACGTAATTGTCTCTTACAAAAATGTAACTTCTAATACTTAGTTTTCTGAGCTTATCCTATGTCTGCTCTTTCTTAAAAATCACCTACTCAAGATAATCCTTATGCCACAGAGGCATATTTGGGGGTGGCATATTCTACTCGCCTTCAGGAGTCTCAGCCAAGAATGCAGAAGGGTAGAGGAAAAATTATTTTTCTCCCTTATTTAATTCTTTTATAAGAGATGTTAGACTAAAATGTACCCTTTTTATAGATGGGGAAATTGAGACTTCCAAGAGATAAATTTTCTGTCTCCTAGTAAAGGACAGAGGTCACTAGGGTGGGGAGATCTTTACAGTAAAATGATGACCACTGGCTTTCAGCTCATCAGTAAAGCTTCACTTCCTTCTCATGGAGGAAGCAAAAAAAAAAAAAAAGATGGACAGCAGCCAGGAGCCAAGTTTTAGCTAAGAACAACAGGAAGCAGCAGCACGTGAAGAGTCACTGTGGCTACTTCAAAAGGCAAAAGGTGAGGGACTGGCATGGCCTAGCAATTAAATATGTATCTCTGAGCACAGGAAGATAGAAATCAGGATTTCAGAATCTGGAGTGCAATAATGAATAAGACATGGGGGGGATCTGTTCTCCAAGAACTCTGAGTTTAGTAGCAGAAACAGATACCATGTGAGAAAAGGGCATGTAAACTTAAAAAATACTTATGACCTAAAAGTTGAGACTTATTTTTTTTATGTGTATAAACAAGATCTTTGAAACATTTTTTATTTATTTTATATTTGGCCGTGCTCGGTCTTCATTGCTGTATAGGCTATTCTCTCGTTGTGTGTGCTGGCTTCTCACTGTAATGGCTGCCGTAGTTGCAGAACATGGGCTCCAGGGCACTCAGGCTTCAGTAGTTTCGGCTCCCAGGCCCTGGAGTGCCGGCTCAGTAGTTGTGGCGCCTGGTCTTAGCTGCTCTGTGGCATGCGGCATCTTCCCGGATCAGGGATGGAACCCATGTCTCCTGCATTGGCAGAGGGATTATTAACCACTGAGCCACCAGGGAAGCCAGAGAGTTATGTTTTATTTATTTGGTAGGAATTTTTTTTTAAGACTTCAAGACCAAGAGACACCATCTCAAGTAACTCTGAGAGAACTGCTCTGAGGAGGCAAGGGGAGGAGCCAAGAGGAAGAGCCAGATTACATATGAAATTTTGCAACAAAGAACAGGTAGTCAATGTCAAAAGATTATTGTAGATTAAAGAAAGTCAGATAACCCAAGTTATGGAATTTAGAACTTTTCTATATATGGGAAGATGCAAGAGTCTGGACTCATTGAAGTCATTCCTTTGATTTGCATCTCAGCTATTTGGGGCCAGTTTCCTTAGGGCTCACTGTGAGAAGTGGCTGTAATCTGATATTTGCTGCTGCTGCTGCTGCTGCTGTGTCACTTCAGTCGTGTCCGACTCTGTGCATCCCCATAGACGGCAGCCCACCAGGCTCCTCTGTCCCTGGAATTCTCCAGGCAAGAACACTGGAGTGGGTTGCCATTTCCTTCTCCAGTGCATGAAAGTGAAAAGTGAAAGTGAAGTTGCTCAGTCGTATCTGACTCTTAGTGACCCCATGGACTGCAGCCTACCAGGCTCCTCCGTCCATGGGATTTTCCAGGCAAGAGTACTGGAGTGGGGTGCCATTGTCTTCTCTGTGATATTTGCTAAATGACAAGTATTCTTTCCTTCCTGAGATCCTTCAGGGCTACCAGCTCATCATCTGTCGTGGCTGCAGTTGTCGATGACTGTGACATCTGTTGTTGACTGATATGGTGGGAAATATTCCATTTCTCAGATACAAGAGTCAAAATGAGAAACACAGTCCAAGAAAGTCAGGTACTTAAGTCTGTCAAATAACATAGGCATCATACAAGAGGGATTATATACTGGGCATGAAAGTATATAAAGGCGTTTTCCAGGTAGAAAGTAGATGAAGACCATAGTGTTCTAACTTAGAGAACAGCAAGTGTAAAGGTAATGGACTGAAATCACGTGTTAAGGGCTTCCCAGGTGGCACAGTGGTAAAGAATTCACCTGCCAGTGCAGGAGAGGCAAGAGATGCTGGTTCAGTCCCTGGATCAGGAAGATTCCCTGGAGTAGGAAATGGCAACCTATTTCAATATTCTTGCTTGGAAAATTCCCTGGAAGGAAGAGCCTGGTGGTTTACAGTCCATAGGGTCACAAAAAATCCGACACAACTGAGCGACTGAGCGCACACACGTATTATGACTGAAGCTTAAACACCAGAGAGAAAAATAGCAGGAGGTGAGTCTGAAGAAGTAGGTAAGGACTTTGGACTTTATTCTGAGGAAGCCAATGATGTTTTTGCTTTGATTGTTTAATTTCATTTTTTAAATTATTTTGAACTTATAGAAAAGTAGCAACAACAATAAGAAAACTACATAGAACATCTGCATATCATTTACCAGATTCGTGCTTAACATTTTGTCCCATTTGCTCTATCATTCTCTTTCTGTCTCTGAAGAACAGGAAAGGATAGAATCCAGGTCTCTCTCTAAAGGACGGGGAAGAATAGAATCCAGGGAACTAAATAGTGGAGGTGCTGCCAAGACAGACAGCAATCACGGTGGAACATCACTCAGTCGTGAAAAATGACATATTCCCATTTGTAGCCATGAGGATGAACCCAGATAATATTATACTAAGTGAAGTAAGTCAGACAAAGACAAGTATATAATATCACTTATATGTGGAGTCTAAATCATAATACAAATGAATCTATATACAAAACAGAAACAGACTCAGACGTGTGAAGCAAATTTACGGTTTCCAAAGGGGAAAAGGAGGGGAGAAGGGATAATATTCTAATTTATAGGATTAATTGATACAAACTACTATATATAAAATAGATAATCAATAGAACTTACTGAATAACACAGGGAACAGTATTCAATATCTTATAGTAATCTTATTGTACCTATATTCAATATCTTTGTTATAATGAAAAAACAATCTATCTATCTATATACAAAACTGAATCACCCTACTGTACACCAGAAACTAACACAATATTGTAAATCAATTATACTGCAATTAAAAAAAGAAAAGGGCAAGAAAAATGTGGAGGCCATGGGTCAAGAGACTATCTTAGAAAATTTGGAATATTCATCCTTTAATAACATCAGGAGATAGCTTGTCGCTCTCTAAACCTCCAACCTTAGCTTGAATGCTAAAGTGAAAAGTGAAAGTGAAAGTAAAAGTCACTCGGTCGGTAGCCTTTCCCTTTTATAGGGGATCTTTCCAACCCAGAGATCGAACCCAGGTCTCCTGCATTGCGGGCAGATTCTTTACCAGTTGAGTCACAGGGGAAGCCCAAGAATAGTGGAGTGGGTAACCTGTCCCTTCCCCAGGGGATCTTCCCGACCAAGGAATTGAACCAGGGTCTCCTGCATTGCAGGCCTTCTTTACCAACTGAGCTAACAGGGAAGCCCTGGAATGCTAAAGATTACATTAATTCTATATGTTTGTAATACTGGAAATTATATATATATATATATATATATATATGGGTAATAGAGTTTCAGCTCACATAGAAGAAAATTAAACTCAAAATACCAAAAAGTAAGAAATGCTTTCAACCACGAATTTATTTCAAATTATGAAATAAAATTAGATATGGAAATGAATATCAATTTTATTTGTATTTTAATATTCAAAGTGGTTTTAAATCATTGAGATGTAAATCAGCATCTCCCAGGCACCACTTTTTAGTTTTGGTTTAGTCATTTCTAAATTGACCCTGATGGACAGACTTTACCAGGAGAACTTTATGAAATAGTTTCCAAGTTTGCATCTATGATCAGAACAGGGTAGGAGAAGACCCATATTTTTATAAAGCTCTCCAAAGTGATCTTGATGACCAGCCAGTGTAAAACTCGACAGCTTAAACATTATCTTTTTTGTTGCTGTTGTTTACCTGAAACAATTTCAGATATAGTTTTTAGAACAAGAAGGAAACTTAGAAATCATTTTGTCCTGTTGCTTCGTTTCACTTGTGAAGAGACTGAAACCAAAGCTGTAAAATGACTTGTCCAAGGTCACAGAGAAAGTAAATGGCCAAACCCAGAGCAGAACCTAACGTTTCCTGGCTCTAAACTCAGCATGACTACTCGGGAACAATTCAGTCTAATGCAATCCATCTCCACTTGTTTACCCCTTAACTCCCTGGAGGTCAATAGTGCCATTATCCTCCATAGCACTTCTGACTTGAGGAGAGCATGGGCCAAGTTGCTAACAGATATTCTTTGAAGAGAAATTCTTTCCTTTTTAATATTTGGCATATTTTATAGATTGATTTCTAGGAGGCAGAGGAAATTAAGCAGGATAAAACATTCCCTATAAGGCAAGCCACTTCTCCAGGATTTATGTCAGCTTTGAAAGACTGAACAGGGACCCCTTTCCCCCAAATATCAAAGTATTGCCTCTTATTCCACGTTAAAGCTAATTGTTCTTTGGGTCTTGAAATTTGAAACAGCAGTTGAAAACACAACCTGTAGGGAAAGTGAAGTTGTTCAGTCGTGTCCGACTCTTTGCGATCCCATGGACTGTAGCCCACCAGGCTTCTCCATCTATGGTATTTTCCAGGCATGAGTACTGGAGTGGGTTGCCATTTCCTTCTCCAGAGGATCTTCCTGACCCAGAGATTGAATCCGGGTCTCCCGAATTGCAGGCAGGCGCTTTATCATCTGAGCTTACAGGGAAGGGTAACAGGAAAAACCACCTTCTTGTCTGCCCCTAGGCAAGGATTAGTGAGTTAAACTGAAGAAAGATGGACTGAGGCATGGGCAGGTGCTGAATGAGAAAAGGACTTTGGAAAGTAGGGAAATAGACCTGGCAAAGTTTGTCTACTTCATCATTTCCCAAAGGTTAGATCTGTTTATTTCCAACATAATTACATTTGGTCCTTTCCCTCTGGTCTCTTTCAGAATCCACACCAACTTTGAGAACTTCTGGGCTCATCTAAAACCTTGCCTTTTCAAAATTCAGACGAGCAGCCTGGATATCTCCTGGGAGCTTGATGAAAACGCAGAATCTTGAGCCCCACCCAAAACCTACTGAAGCAGAATTGGCATTTTAACAAGATCCCCAAGTTATTCACACGCATATTAGGGTTTAAGAAATACTACTCTAAAAGATAAATTGCTGAATACGAATACTGTGGCTGGAAGAGAAACAAAAGTTTTCCTAGGCCAGTTCACAGTTTTCTTAATTGTATTAAAATCTAGGGTTTCATGAAATGTTTCCATGTTCCAAGAAGCATAATATGTTTTGCCGAAATTGTTGAGTGTATAAATATTTTAAGCTTCAGGACTATATCAGAATCCAGTTTCTCTCTTCCTTTTAATTATACTCAGCTTCACTTGCAGTGGGGCATTTGATGCTAAATGCAATCGAAGAGGACTATTTCAAGCATTGTCATTCGAAGTAGAAACTTCAAGAAGGTGACAACGGCTCTCAGCATGCAATGAGTTATGTGGACTTCAGCAAATTACATGGTTTTCTTGAATATTAGTCACCATATCAGTAAGATTGAGACACTATTATACCTCCCGAAAGAGTAAAAGGTCAAAAGGATTCCTAGTTTCTGGAAATAGTGCTTCTGATTATTTAGTGGTTCAGATCAGAAATGTGGGAGCCATTTTTTACTTTGAGATCCATCATCAGTTATTCTCAAACTTATGACTCCCCCCAACCTTCCATTTCCTTATTCTTACCGCAACTAATCAAGACCAAGTCATCACCTATTTTTTCCTAAATCATAGCCTCCTCTGTGTGACCCCTGACCCTACTGCCCTTCACATTATCATTTACTCTGAAACTGGAAGAATTTTTCAAGAAGTACAATTTTGATTACAAATTTTCCCTACCTAGAATGCTTTACCAGCTTTCTAGGGCCTAGAAAGGCCTTTCCTTTATGGGAAAGTCCCAAATCCTCCTATGACTCATTCTGCCTTCAGATATGGCCTTTGCCACCTTCTTTACAACCTCTTCTCTTGCTGCTCTCTAGTTATATCATTTTTGAAAATCAGAACGTCATCTGGAAACAGTATCTGTCTCCCACTGTCCCTTTAACCCATTTCTTCTCTCATGCTTGGATGAAAATGCCTGCAGGATCAATAACTTTTCAATTCCCTATTGGGTAATAGAAAATCTTATGGTCACTTCCAGTGTCAACACATTTTCAGTTCAATATTTAAAAACATCCAGTCGCATATGACACTGAAAACACTCAACTTGATTTAAAATTGAATAGTGCCCTTGCCTCTTGCTGGAGTCCAGTGTGGGCTGGCTGCTTATGAAGGAAGCAGGTGGGTCATAGTTGCTTCTTTTTTTCTCCCACATATTGCTCCCAACTCTCACACCCCACTCTAACGTGCTAAGTTTGGTTCGACGCAAGGAAGAGAGGAGAGGTAAGAAAAGGATTAAACTTCTTTCCCAGCTCATATTGTCTAAGGACGCCATACCAAATGTAGACTTCAAACTGATGCCTGTTGACCTCTTTCCTGTCTCTTAACTGCATTTGACTCATTTTTAAGGCATGAGTTGATGTCAGTTCACCATGTCTCCTAAACTCCTCAGTGTACATATTAATTCTACTTGTCCCACTGAAGTCCTCCTCTCTAATCATGTGGTGAAAGGAAGCATCCCATCTGCCTCTTCCTGGGAGGGAGTGGTGGAAATAACTCTCTATCCAGTCATCTCCACAAGTCATGTCTTCACTTGGAATTCATGAGTTAAATCACTAGTTTCTGGATATATACTTTGAAATTGCTATAGCCTAGTCTATAGCACTCGCTTCAAATTAAGATCTCTCTTACCTTAAAGTCAAAGCTTCCGTTTTAGCATCATATAACATGGATGTTCTATTGGCTTCTCAAACACACCACATTTTCAGTGATTTCTGGCCTTTCAGTCACGATGTCTTCTCTTCTTGGAACATTCATCATGCCCATTCCTTTTCATTTGCCTCAGCACTACTCATATATCTCCAACTCCTCACCTGCATGTGGATATAAAAGGGTTGAGAAAGTAAAAAGAGATATGAACTGTATTTACTTCGTAGATAAGGAAATCAGAAAAGCCAATAAACAGATGAAAGGATGCTCAACCATATTAATTATGTAGGAACTACAAATTAAAATTAATAGATAGCACTTTCCACCCAGTAGACTGGCAGACATGAGAAAGGATGACAACATCAAATGTTGGGAAGATATGTAAATACTTAGCTCTTGCTGGTACCAGTGTAAACTGGTCCAAACTCTAGAAAAGAATTTATCATTGCCTTATCAAGATGGACATGTACGTACTCTGTGACTCAGAAATTTATATACTTCTAGGCAGGAACTAAAAAGCCTCTTGATGAAAGTGAAAGAGGAGAGTGAAAAAGTTGGCTTAAAACTCAACATTCAGAAAATTAAGATCATGGCATCTGGTCCCATCACTTCATGGGAAATAGATGGAGAAACAGTGGAAACAGTGTCAGACTTTATTTTGAGGGGTTCCAAAATCACTGCAGATGGTGACTGCAGCCATGAAATTAAAAGACGCTTACTCCTTGGAAGGAAAATTATGAACATTCTAGATAGTACATTCAAAAGCAGAGACATTACTTTGCTAACAAAGGTCCGTCTAGTCAAGGCTATAGTTTTTCCAGTGGGCATGTATGGATGCGAAAGTTGGACTGTGAAGAAAGCTGAGCACCGAAGAATTGATGTTTTTAAACTGTGGTGTTGGAGAAGCCTCTTTAAGGTCCCTTGGATTGCAAGGAGATCCAACCAGTCCATTCTAAAGGAGATCAGTCCTGGGTGTTCTTTGGAAGGAATTATGCTAAAGCTGAAAGTCCAATATTTTGGCCATCTCATGAGAAGAGTTGACTCATTGGAAAAGACTCTGAGGCTGGGAGGGATTGGGGGCAGGAGCAGAAGGGGACGACAGAGGACGAGATGGCTGGATGGCATCACCTACTCAATGGACATGAGTTGGGTGAACTCCAAGAGTTGGTGATGAACAGGGAGGTCTGGCATACTGCAATTCATGGGGTCACAGAGGGTCGGACACAACTGAGCAACAGAACTGAACTGAGGCAGTTAGAGAGTGATCAAGAGATATGTATAAGGATGTTCATGATAGCAATATTTGTAATGGTTGAAAACGGGGAACAATCCAAATGATCACTGACTCAAAGAATAGATTAAGGTATGTTCATATAAGAGAATACTATGCAGCAGTAAAAATAAATGAAGAACAGCTGTATATGACAAAATGGATTTGTTCTCAGGAACATAATATTAAATTGAAAAAAAAAAGCAAGTTGCAGAAAAATACTAGAAGTAATAATGTGTTTTGTACATGCGTATATATAGACTTGTAATAAAGCCATAAAGAAAAGCAAGAGTAAAATAAAAATTAAGATAATAGCAATTTCTGGATAAAGAGATACTTTACATATAGTATATACATATATGCTGCTGCTACTGCTGCTGCTGCTAAGTTGCTTCAGTCGTGTCCAGTTCTTTGCAACCCCATGAATTGCAGCACTCCAGGCCTCCCTGTCCATCACCAACTCCTGGAGTTTACCCAAACTTATGTCCATTGAGTTGATGATGCCAGCCAGCCATGTCATCCTCTGTCGTCCCCTTCTCCTCCTGCCCCCAATCCCTCNTGGACTTCAGCAAATTACATGGTTTTCTTGAATATTAGTCACCATATCAGTAAGATTGAGACACTATTATACCTCCCGAAAGAGTAAAAGGTCAAAAGGATTCCTAGTTTCTGGAAATAGTGCTTCTGATTACTTAGTGGTTCAGATCAGAAATGTGGGAGCCATTTTTTACTTTGAGATCCATCATCAGTTATTCTCAAACTTATGACTCCCCCCAACCTTCCATTTCCTTATTCTTACCGCAACTAATCAAGACCAAGTCATCACCTATTTTTTCCTAAATCATAGCCTCCTCTGTGTGACCCCTGACCCTACTGCCCTTCACATTATCATTTACTCTGAAACTGGAAGAATTTTTCAAGAAGTACAATTTTGATTACAAATTTTCCCTACCTAGAATGCTTTACCAGCTTTCTAGGGCCTAGAAAGGCCTTTCCTTTATGGGAAAGTCCCAAATCCTCCTATGACTCATTCTGCCTTCAGATATGGCCTTTGCCACCTTCTTTACAACCTCTTCTCTTGCTGCTCTCTAGTTATATCATTTTTGAAAATCAGAACGTCATCTGGAAACAGTATCTGTCTCCCACTGTCCCTTTAACCCATTTCTTCTCTCATGCTTGGATGAAAATGCCTGCAGGATCAATAACTTTTCAATTCCCTATTGGGTAATAGAAAATCTTATGGTCACTTCCAGTGTCAACACATTTTCAGTTCAATATTTAAAAACATCCAGTCGCATATGACACTGAAAACACTCAACTTGATTTAAAATTGAATAGTGCCCTTGCCTCTTGCTGGAGTCCAGTGTGGGCTGGCTGCTTATGAAGGAAGCAGGTGGGTCATAGTTGCTTCTTTTTTTCTCCCACATATTGCTCCCAACTCTCACACCCCACTCTAACGTGCTAAGTTTGGTTCGACGCAAGGAAGAGAGGAGAGGTAAGAAAAGGATTAAACTTCTTTCCCAGCTCATATTGTCTAAGGACGCCATACCAAATGTAGACTTCAAACTGATGCCTGTTGACCTCTTTCCTGTCTCTTAACTGCATTTGACTCATTTTTAAGGCATGAGTTGATGTCAGTTCACCATGTCTCCTAAACTCCTCAGTGTACATATTAATTCTACTTGTCCCACTGAAGTCCTCCTCTCTAATCATGTGGTGAAAGGAAGCATCCCATCTGCCTCTTCCTGGGAGGGAGTGGTGGAAATAACTCTCTATCCAGTCATCTCCACAAGTCATGTCTTCACTTGGAATTCATGAGTTAAATCACTAGTTTCTGGATATATACTTTGAAATTGCTATAGCCTAGTCTATAGCACTCGCTTCAAATTAAGATCTCTCTTACCTTAAAGTCAAAGCTTCCGTTTTAGCATCATATAACATGGATGTTCTATTGGCTTCTCAAACACACCACATTTTCAGTGATTTCTGGCCTTTCAGTCACGATGTCTTCTCTTCTTGGAACATTCATCATGCCCATTCCTTTTCATTTGCCTCAGCACTACTCATATATCTCCAACTCCTCACCTGCATGTGGATATAAAAGGGTTGAGAAAGTAAAAAGAGATATGAACTGTATTTACTTCGTAGATAAGGAAATCAGAAAAGCCAATAAACAGATGAAAGGATGCTCAACCATATTAATTATGTAGGAACTACAAATTAAAATTAATAGATAGCACTTTCCACCCAGTAGACTGGCAGACATGAGAAAGGATGACAACATCAAATGTTGGGAAGATATGTAAATACTTAGCTCTTGCTGGTACCAGTGTAAACTGGTCCAAACTCTAGAAAAGAATTTATCATTGCCTTATCAAGATGGACATGTACGTACTCTGTGACTCAGAAATTTATATACTTCTAGGCAGGAACTAAAAAGCCTCTTGATGAAAGTGAAAGAGGAGAGTGAAAAAGTTGGCTTAAAACTCAACATTCAGAAAATTAAGATCATGGCATCTGGTCCCATCACTTCATGGGAAATAGATGGAGAAACAGTGGAAACAGTGTCAGACTTTATTTTGAGGGGTTCCAAAATCACTGCAGATGGTGACTGCAGCCATGAAATTAAAAGACGCTTACTCCTTGGAAGGAAAATTATGAACATTCTAGATAGTACATTCAAAAGCAGAGACATTACTTTGCTAACAAAGGTCCGTCTAGTCAAGGCTATAGTTTTTCCAGTGGGCATGTATGGATGCGAAAGTTGGACTGTGAAGAAAGCTGAGCACCGAAGAATTGATGTTTTTAAACTGTGGTGTTGGAGAAGCCTCTTTAAGGTCCCTTGGATTGCAAGGAGATCCAACCAGTCCATTCTAAAGGAGATCAGTCCTGGGTGTTCTTTGGAAGGAATTATGCTAAAGCTGAAAGTCCAATATTTTGGCCATCTCATGAGAAGAGTTGACTCATTGGAAAAGACTCTGAGGCTGGGAGGGATTGGGGGCAGGAGCAGAAGGGGACGACAGAGGACGAGATGGCTGGATGGCATCACCTACTCAATGGACATGAGTTGGGTGAACTCCAAGAGTTGGTGATGAACAGGGAGGTCTGGCATACTGCAATTCATGGGGTCACAGAGGGTCGGACACAACTGAGCAACAGAACTGAACTGAGGCAGTTAGAGAGTGATCAAGAGATATGTATAAGGATGTTCATGATAGCAATATTTGTAATGGTTGAAAACGGGGAACAATCCAAATGATCACTGACTCAAAGAATAGATTAAGGTATGTTCATATAAGAGAATACTATGCAGCAGTAAAAATAAATGAAGAACAGCTGTATATGACAAAATGGATTTGTTCTCAGGAACATAATATTAAATTGAAAAAAAAAAGCAAGTTGCAGAAAAATACTAGAAGTAATAATGTGTTTTGTACATGCGTATATATAGACTTGTAATAAAGCCATAAAGAAAAGCAAGAGTAAAATAAAAATTAAGATAATAGCAATTTCTGGATAAAGAGATACTTTACATATAGTATATACATATATGCTGCTGCTACTGCTGCTGCTGCTAAGTTGCTTCAGTCGTGTCCAGTTCTTTGCAACCCCATGAATTGCAGCACTCCAGGCCTCCCTGTCCATCATCAACTCCTGGAGTTTACCCAAACTTATGTCCATTGAGTTGATGATGCCAGCCAGCCATGTCATCCTCTGTCGTCCCCTTCTCCTCCTGCCCCCAATCCCTCTCAGTATCAGAGTCTTTTCTAATGAGTCAACTCTTTGCATGAGGTGGCCAAAGTATTGGAGTTTCAGCTTTACATCAGTAGTGGGCACATAAAGTTTATTTTATTATATTCTTTATAACTTGTCTATATTTTATTAACATTTTATATATAAATGACACCCATAAATTATTTTTATCTACAAAATATTTGATTTAAAAAGTATGGTTTTACTTATTTCTCCACTTATCTGCCATAATCAGTTGTCCCTGTCTGATATTTCAAGGTAGGACATATGATTCTTGAACATCAACCTGTTTCAGGGCTAAAGTCTGAGCCCCAGTTCTGAGGAGACATTTTGCTTCATATTAAGAACCTGTCATTCTTCATCATGAAAGCAATAGGTAAGAGTCTGTGTTCAAAATGGTGAGCAACCATCACTATTATTTACAAGCTAAATTGAAGTCTGGGCACTGCTTTAGTTAACTCACTATTTCATTTGACAACATTCATTGAATGATATTTTAATGATGGTTGGTAGCTTCAATCTCACAAGTGAAAAATAGCATTTGTTCTAACCTTAAGCCTAGGCTCAATGAGGAGGTTTCTGACCCAAGTCATGCATAACATAAGAATGGAGTTATAAGGACTTAGGATGTGAGCAAGTAAAATGTTAAATAAATATGAAAATACAACCCTTGGTGCCAGCATGGTACTCAAGGCCATTCATACTCAACTGCCATCTGCTGAGTCATTGCTAAGCTGGGGAAACATGAGTTTCTGAAGCTACCCGGAAGGCTGGCTATGTCATCTCTTGTTGAAATGAATCCCAAAATACATGTCACCTCCTCAGGTGGTGGGGGTAGGAGGAGAGGTTGTAACTCCTGGGAAGTGAGATAGTACTTTGTTCCAGTTTGCAAAAATGACCTATTAGACTCCATTCCCAGAAACTGTCTCCTGAATGACTTAAAGTAAGACTGAAGAAACAGAATGCATATTTTTAATTGATTCTTTCTTTGAGCTGAACTCCAAGTTGCCTAATAAATATTTTAATTCCCAAAGAACAGATGCATTCAGAATGACTCCAAAAAAGATGTCCTATTTTGGAATGTCATAGGCATTACTTCCTTAAATCATCACAAATAAAACTGCTGCTTTGACTAACTGGGGGATATATGAAGAGGGCTGACTTCTTTGTCCTCATCTGCCTTCTCCTTCCCTTTATTGCATATCAGTTCTTAGAATTAGGGATATGAATCTGATGTATCCACCTATTAATAATTCAGGTGTAAGGTCATAGAAGGACCATAGGCTTTCAGAGCTGGCAACTGGAGCTCAGAGTTCTTACCTACTTCCTGAGGTTACACGTCTTAATGCAGTGGTTCTCACGGGGTAGTGTATAATAGAATCCCCTAGAGGGCTTGTTAAAAGCACAGATTGCTGGGTCCCTTTCACAGAGTTTCTGATTTCTTATGCATGGAGTGGAGCCTGATAATCTGCATTTCTGACCATTTTGAAGATGTTATTATTGGTCCAGGTCAGAGTTTGCGAACTACTGTCAGCTAACTGAAGGACAAGGTATGGAGGCCAGCCCTCAAGCAGCCAGTACTTTCTCTTAAGTGGCCTTCCTGTGTGTATGTGTATGTATATACTGTCTTTTATAAAGTTACAGAATTTATAAAGTTATGGAAACCAGAGTTTCTTCTGAAACGGGAGAACTGCACTGGAGGGAGAGCTAAAAGCATGAACTTTGGAATCAGACAGGCCTGGGTAAGAGAGCAGCTATTCCACAGGTTAGTTTTGTGATTTGGGGCAAGTTACTTAGCTTATTTGAGTTCCTGTTTTTTCATCTGCATATGAAACACGATTAGTTCTACTAATGATTTGAGACTTTTGAGTGAACAGTTCAAAGACTATTTGACATAGAGTTATAGGATTAAAAATAATTAAGAAAGCATCTAATTTAGCTCGTTCACTTTCTAGACATGGAAGCAAAGATCCAGGGAAAGCAAGTGTCTTAACTAAGATCTCATAGCATATGGCAAAGGAGGACCATGAATCTTGGCCTTTTAATGAGTTTTGGTTTTCTTTAATCCATCAAAGGATTAAATATGTCTCCAGATTTGGGGCTTCCTGGGTTGCTCAGTGCTCAATAATCCATCTGCAAATGCAGGGCACATGGGTTCAATCCCTGGTCTAGGAATATTCCACATGCCACGGAGCAACTCAGTCTGTGCACCACAACTATCTAGCCTGTGCTCTAGACACCGAGAGCTGCAATTACTGAGCCCAAGTGCCGCAGGTACTAAAGCCCCCTTGCCCAGCGCCAGTGCTCTGCAAGAAGAGAAGCCACTGCAATGAGAAGCCTGCCTATCACAACTAGAGAGGAGCCCCCGCTTGCCGCAATTAGAGAAAAGCCCACGCAGCAACAAAAACACAGCACAGCAAAATATAAAATTAAATAAAGAAAATTATAGAAAATAAGTCTCCAGATTTTATTTTATTTTTACTTACAGTGGAATTTCAATAAAGAGCCTTCTTGTGACATGATGGTGTTTTGCAAAAGGGGTGTGGCTGTGCATAGAATTCTTGTCTTTTGTTAAAATTGAGTACAGTTGAAAAAGGAGAATTAGCAGTTGGGAAATCAATTTCCACATCAAGGAGAAAAAAGGTTTTAAATGTATTAGGAAAATTATGGTAAATGTTTAAAAAGGAAAAAACAAAACAAAACTCAACGAACATCACACACTTAAGCTATACTTGTTGGGGATGTATAAAAATTTGAGTGAGGGCTAGCTTAGACTCTTCACCTAGTGGACATGAACCCTGGGTTGCAGTAGTGCTGGGAGACTTGCTAAACTGAGCAAACAGCTTTGGCAAAGAGGAGGATGGAGCCCAGTTCAGTGCTTCTGGCACAGTGACCAGTTCATCATCACTTTCATTTTTAAAAATAGTAATATTTTCTAAAATATTAATATTTTGGTGAAGCCAGAAATAAAGGGTCAATGTTGTAGATTAAGAAACCAGGGTGTGCTTTGGTGCTCTTGTTATTTGTCTTGATGTGAGCCAACTGTTTACATTTAAATCAGACTTGGCTTATAGTAAGACTAAGACCAACATATTTTATAAAGCTTATTTGATCCAAGGAATTTAAAGCTCTTATTCTGAGAAGAGATTCATCCACTTAGTGGCCACTAACTGGTTAAGTAGGCAAACGCTGGGCCTCTTCTCGCAACTCTTTAGGTTCCTATTTCAACCTTCAGTATCCAGATTTAATCAGTGCTGCAGCCATTCAAGATGGCATAGATATCCAATTACCCTAGAAGCAATGTGTCCCACGACCAGAGCAGGTAAGGCAGAGGCTTTGTTCACAACCAAAGGATGGGGGATTGGGTCTATCAGAAAGCCTAGCTTATCTTCCCAGCACCTGATAATGAACAGTCCTCACTAGCAGGAAGGTGCAGTCCCAGGAAGATAATGGAAATCCATTTAAAGAGCCAGTTTGACTCTTACCAAAATTTGCAATGCACCCTACCTCAGATGATTTAGAGCTCATTTTAAAAGGCCTGAAAATCTGAAAACAAATTATTTTGAAGTGATGAGATAAATTATGTATGAGTATCAATTGAATATTCAAGTATAATGAGTTTATGGAATACAAGAGAGGGTTTCTTTTGAGATGCTGCAATACTGCTATTGTTAGGTTCAGAACACAGCTGATTGCTTATAGGGAGCCTTTGTGCAAGTTTGAAAAAGGCACCCCCTCTGAATGATGCAGCCCTGTGGGTACATGATTTGGCAAGAGGAGCCTAGGCTGGATCCTAGCTCCCTTTTGTCCCATTGGCTGGGTGCCTTTGTGCAATGTACAAACTGCAGTTCCTTAAGTGGCAATCCCAACTGCTATTTGAAATATGTGCCAGCAGCAAGGATTTCAAGGCTTGAAGTGCTTGCATTGGTTGTTAGAGAGTACATGTGAAATTTTAAAGTGATGGTTCCTTCTCTTGTCCCAGTGCAGAATTTATTTGCAGAGATGAAATGTCAGCTAAGTTCTAAAATGCCACGAAAGCAGGTAAGGTTTTCATGATAGA
Organism: Raphicerus campestris; assembly: GCA_006410735.1. Classification (NCBI taxonomy): domain Eukaryota; kingdom Metazoa; phylum Chordata; class Mammalia; order Artiodactyla; family Bovidae; genus Raphicerus; species Raphicerus campestris. The sequence continues at coordinate 441,011 of SJYW01022467.1, forward strand.
GAATAGAGATCTTGTCTTGGCAGCTATGCTCCCTGAAGAAGAATAGCTAGTGAGCCACACTTTCCAAGCCCCAGGCAAACAACAACACCTGGGTAATTTAGATTTCTGGCACCAGAATTGTCTCATTTCCCACCTGCTGCACTAACACTGGAAGCAGAAAGCTGTTGTGTTGGGTGCAGAGGTAAAACCTTTTACATCCACCCAGATGTACTGGGACTTAGGGGTTGTGAGCATTAGCAATAAAAGTATATGGGCTCAAATGTTCATTTTCCTTCTTGGAACAGCTGCCTTACAATGCCATGGCAATGAGAGTAGAACTGTAGGGATTTGATATTGAGTTTCCAATTCCAGCGCAAAAGAGAAAACATACTTTGCTCCTCTGAGCTGGCTAAGGACAGCTAAAGGCCCTGGACATTGTATATAAGATGAATATAGCCCAGACTGGGTTCTGGAGAAGCAGGCAGACTTGAAACAGGTGTAGGCAAAAAAACCCAACAAAAACAACAAAAAAAACTCCAAGAAAAAAATCATTTATCTGTAGCTATTGGAAAAGGCTGTATATTGTCACCCTGNTGCAAAAGAGAAAACATACTTTACTCCTCTGAGCTGGCTAAGGATAGCTAAAGGCCCTGGACATTGTATATAAAATGAATATAGCCCAGACTGGGTTCTGGAGAAGCAGGCAGCCTTGAAACAGGTGTAGGCAAAAAAAAACCAACAAAAACAACAAAAAAAACTCCAAGAAAAAAATCATTTATCTGTAGCTATTGGAAAAGGCTGTATATTGTCACCCTGTTTATTTAATTTATATGCAGAGCACAATGGCACTCCACTCCAGTACTCTTGCCTGGAAGATCCCATGGACAGAGGAGCCTGGTGGGCTGCAGTCCATGGGGTTGCTGAGAGTCGGACACGACTGAGCAACTTCACTTTCGCTTTTCACTTTCATGCATTGGAGAGGGCAATGGCAACCCACTCCAGTGTTCTTGCCTGGAGAATCCCAGGGATGAGAGAGCCTGGTGGGCTGCCGTCTATGGGGTCACACGGAGTCGGACATGACTGAAGTGATTTAGCAGCAGCAGCAGCAGAATACATCATGAGAAATGCTGGGCTGGAAGAAGCACAAGCTGGAATCAAGATTGCCAGGAGAAATATCAATAACCTCAGATATGCAGATGACACCACCCTTATGGCAGAAAGTGAAGAGGAACTAAAAAGCCTCTTGATGAAAGTAAGAGAGGAGAGTGAAAAAGATGGCTTAAAACTCAACACTCGGAAAACTAAGATTATGGCATCTGGTCCCATCATTTCATAGGAAATAGGTGGGGAAACAGAGGAAACAGTGTCAGACTTCATTTTTGGGGGCTCCAAAATCACTGCAGATGGTGATTGCAGCTATGAAATTAAAAGACACTTACTCCTTAGAAGAAGAGTTATGACCAACCTAGATAGTATATTATAAAGCAAAGACATTACTTTGCCAACAAAGGTCTGTCCAGTCAGTTCAGTTCAGTTGCTCAGTCGTGTCCGACTCTTTGTGACCCCATGAATCGCAGCACGCCAGGCCTCCCTGTCCATCACCATCTAGTCAAGGCTATGGTTTTTCCAGTGGTCATGTATGGATGCGAGGGTTGGACTATAAAGAAAGCTGAGCACCAAAGAATTGATGCTTTTGAACTGTGGTGTTGGAGAAGACCCTTGAGAGTCTCTTGGACTGCAAGGAGATCCAACCCATCCATTTTAGGAGAGATCAGTCCTGTTTGTTCATTGGAAGGACTGATGCTGAAGCTGAAACTCCAGTACTTTGGCCACCTCATGCGAAGAATTGACTCATTGGAAAAGACCCTGATGCTGGGAGGGATTAGGGGCAGGAAGGGAAGGAGATGACAGAGAATGAGATGGCTGGATGGCATCACTGACTCAATGGACGTGAGTTTGAGTGAACTCTGGGAGTTGGTGATGGACGGGGGCCTGGCGTGCGGCGATTCCAGGGGTCGCAAAGAGTCAGACATGACTGACTGAACTGAACCGAACTGACTGGAAAAGTAAAGGGGCAGCCTAGCAAAATCAAACTTTTAGACAATAATTGCTCTTCTTCAGCCAAACTCCACAGAAAATTATGAGTGGAAAGCCTAGTCATATGTCCTTGCCCAGCTATATCAAGGCACTTCTCTTCCCTTCCAGTAGGGAGCTGAGACCTTTATCACTACCATATGGGAATGAGACTACCCCCAACCTCTGCCCCAGGTTGTCAGTAAAGACCAGGTTGGGAGCCAGGACTTGTCACTCCCACTCAGAGGGCTAGGTGGAAGCTGGGCCTTTTGCCACATTCCAGCCATAAGTAGGCTTCCTAGTCCCCCTTAATGTCAGCATAGGCCTAGTGGAGAGTCTGAACTCCCACCTGTTGCTGCTGCTGCGAAGTCGCTTCAGTTGTGTCTGACTCTCTGCAACTCCCACTACTATCCAGCAATAAGGAGATGCCCTGCTGCTTTCCAGGATTCAGTACAGGCCAAGAAGGGACTATAAGCATCCATGCCATCTGATAGTGATACAATAAGACTTCACCTTCCTTCCTAGTGCTGTGCTTAGTCACTCAGTCGTGTCCACCTCTTTAGGACCATACAGACTGTAGCCCACCAGGCTCCTTTGTCCATGGGGATTCTCCAGAATACTGGAGTGGGTTGCCATGCCCTTCTCCAGGGGATCTTCCCAATGCAGGGATAGAACCCAGGCCTCCTGTATTGTAGGCAGATTTTTAACATCTGAATTACCAGGGAAGCTCCATCCTCCCTAGAAGAACTGCTAAAATGCAAGATCTAAATATGATCCAGAATCTCACAATACAGTAGCAAAAATGTCCAAGATACCATTGAAACTCACTCATAAGGAACCAGGAAAATCTCAAATGAGAAGAGATAATCAACAGATATCAGTTCCAAGATTATGTTTATGCTGGAATTACCTGACGAGGATTTTAAAGCAGCCATCATAAAAAGTGCTTCAACAAGCATACTTAAAACCAATTAAACCAATTAAAAACCTTAGCAAAGAAATAGAAGCTATAAAGAAGAACCAAATGGAAACTTCAGAACAGAACAAATGCAAGGATCAAAACCCTCATCAGTGGGTTCAACAGTAGAATACAGAGACCAGAGGGAAAGATCAGTGAACTTAAAGAGAGAATAACAGAAATTACCCAATATGATCAACCCTAAAGAAAACAGACAGAAAGAAAAATGAACAGAACCTTAGGAACATGTAGGACTATAGCAAAGGATACCATATTCATGTCATCAGAATTCCAGATGGAGAGGAGAAAAAGGACAGGGCTGAAAAAAAATACTCAAGGGAATAACTGCAAAAATTTCCCAAGTTTGGCAAAAGACGTAAACTTACAGATTTAAGAAACCCAGTGCATCACAAAGAGGAGAATCTTGTACTAAGTTTTGTCATTAGGAAAAGCTCTAAAAGAGAAATCAATTACACAGTCAGGTGAGTCACATTAAAAAAAAAAAAAGTTTAAGACCATTGTTTTTATAGCATCCCTGTCATAGTGTTAGGTTTAGTAGACGTTAAAATATTTGAGGATTAATGACTTAGTTTCAGAGAAGTTTACATCTGCTAAGCAAATAGACAGTAATGTAACTCGTTCAATCAGCAAAACACTGAAGTGGTTTCAGGGGATGGCTTTTGAGGGGGGACTGTGTCGTAAGCCACCACTATGACTTGTTTTTCACAACTATCACAATGAAAAATGTTTTCCAGTCTCTAAATAGGTTGAGAGCAAACAGTATGTGAGGATTTAAAACTAAATTGTTGCTATTTATTTAATGTACTGCTTTAGTGCAGGCATATCTTGCTTTATTGTGCTTCACAGATACTGCGTTTTACACAAATTGAAGGTTTGTGGCAACCCTCAGGGTATATGCAAAAGATTTTCAGCAAGGGTTCTGTTGGTTTCTCATCTTGTTCACAAGAAGCTAATATAGGAGATTTTAGTCCCTTCCAAGACAGTGTGACCTGAATCTGCTAAGGGTTGTGGCAGACAGTTTGATTTGAATTTGATTTTAGTTTTTCATATCTTCTTCAGAATCTTTTCATTCTCTAAAGTTTTTTTTTTTTTTTTTTTTTAAAATGCTAAAGCATGGACATGACTAATTGTGTTTGAATCGAAAACATGATGTAACCCCATGTCATATTGGACATGATAGTGACAGGGAATGTTCTGTCATGCCCTCTTACTTTACTTACCAATCAAGCTGAAAGCATGACAATAGGAGAAAACATATTCTCTCTGTACTGTTTCTACCACATGCTTCTTAGAACATACTTTTTGAGGGGTTCAAATTCTAATCAGCTAATTTAAACAAACAAAGCTGGCCAGCCCTGCCCCACCAACACAGCTGTGTTAGAACAGGTTGGACTCTGTTTAACCTCAGGATGAATAAACAAATCAATCAGTCATTTCCTGATACAAGAGATTTCACTTTTTGCCATGAGATGATAAACATGGATTATTTAGTGGTTACTGTTTATTTTTATTTTCCAAGTAGGAATGATATAACAACTTGGTAAAACGTTCTATTGTTAAATTAGGAGAGATTATTTTAAATGGGATCAAATGAAAGAGAGGAGTGAAGGAAGAAAGGCAAGACAAGTGGTAAANACATGACTAATTGTGTTTGAATCAAAAACATGATGTAACCCCATGTCATATTGGACATGATAGTGACAGGGAATGTTCTGTCATGCCCTCTTACTTTACTTACCAATCAAGCTGAAAGCATGACAATAGGAGAAAACATATTCTCTCTGTACTGTTTCTACCACATGCTTCTTAGAACATACTTTTTGAGGGGTTCAAATTCTAATCAGCTAATTTAAACAAACAAAGCTGGCCAGCCCTGCCCCACCAACACAGCTGTGTTAGAACAGGTTGGACTCTGTTTAACCTCAGGATGAATAAACAAATCAATCAGTCATTTCCTGATACAAGAGATTTCACTTTTTGCCATGAGATGATAAACATGGATTATTTGGTGGTTACTGTTTATTTTTATTTTCCAAGTAGGAATGATATAACAACTTGGTAAAACGTTCTATTGTTAAATTAGGAGAGATTATTTTAAATGGGATCAAATGAAAGAGAGGAGTGAAGGAAGAAAGGCAAGACAAGTGGTAAAATTAAAAATAAAACATTTTTTCATGTGTTTCAGGGGGAATGTGGAAAGAAAACAGCTATAGAGAATAATATAAAAGTTAAGTCAAAGGTTCTTTGATATGAATTTAGTGCCTTTAGCAGCAAAAATGTGTTTCTTTTTTATTCTGATTAAAAAGCATCAATGAGGGAACTCCCTGGTGGTCCAGGGGTTAGGAATCTGCCTGCCAATGCAGGGGACACAGGTTCAATACTGTTATGGGAAAAGTCCACATGCTGCAGGGCAACAAACCTATATCCCACAACTACTGAAGCCTGCGTGCCTAGAGCCCGTGCTCAGCAACAAGTGAAGCCACTGCAATAAGAAGCCCATGCATCGCAACTAGAGAGTAGCCCCTGCTTGCCGCAACTAGAGAAAGCTCACATGCAACAATGAAGACCCAGTACAGTCAAAAATAAATAATCTTTAAAAAATAAATAAATAAATAAATAATCTTAACAAATGCCTCTAGGTAGTGTTGCTGGATTTAGCAAATCAAATCCAATATTCCATTCAGTTTAGTCACTCAGTTGTGTCAGCTCTTTGCAACCCCATGACTCGCAGAACACCAGGCCTCCCTGTCCATCACCATCTCCCGGAGTTCACCCACCTCATGTCCATCGAGTTGGTGATGCCATCCAGCCATCTCATCCTCTGTCGTCCCCTTNCACTACAAATTCAAGGGGGTCCCTCGTTTATATCAGAGTCCATTCCATTTGGATATTTCCTATTTTGGTCTTTTGAGGACTCCATTAACAGTTTAGTGCTGGTTCCAAACTTCCTAAATGGGAAATCTTATTTGGGTCAAATCTTGTGGCAATTGTGTGCCAACACATCAGTCACCAACAAATCCAATCACCCCTCTCAGTAGTTTGAAACAAATCCAAAACAGAACATCTAAGGTTCACCATACCAAAGGAGCCCGTTAGGCTGCATTATCAGACCTGGTAGTTTTTCGATAGGTATCACCCCCTGGCCATGCTAACTGCTAACAAACTCTTCAGTGAGTGAAGAGGCAAAACATTTAATCTTCCTATGTAATACAGTCTAGCCTCGGTGCCATTTGGAAGACTGAGAAAATCAGCCAGTCAATGGAAACCCATAAATCTCTAAATTAAAATATCATTTTACAATTGGACCTGCTAGGCCAGAGACGAAAGAAATGGGATGAAATTCCCTGTGTCCAGTTTTTTATGGCCTTATTTCAGAACATGATCTTCAAAACAGATGTGGTAATCCAATAACCCTCCAGGAAAAGTATTCCCTTTAAGGCAGATCCCTGATGGAGAAGGAGGACTCATTTAGGTTTGCACGTCTCATTTGCACTTCTTCTCCCACCACTCCCCACTCCACCCCACTCCACCCCCACTGACTAGGGATTGAACCTGTGCCCCGTGCAGTGGAAACTTGGAGTCTTAACCACTGGACTGCCAGAGAAGCCCCCATTTTCACTTCTGATCTATATAACTGGAAAAATCATGGTAAGAGGTAGAAGGAAGATCCAGAGGAGTTCCTGAATAAGGGTAATCTATCAGACCCATGACCCAACCTGGGCTGACATCCAGAGCCTTCTCAATGTACTCTTAGCAGGGGAAGAAAAGTTAAAAGCCTGAGAGAAAGTAGACAAAGAGAACAGAAACAATGCAGATCATGCTATTTCCAGAACAAAGAATCAAGTAGTCCCAGATTACAAACCCACTTGGGATCACCAAGACCATGGAGAAGGAGTTGGAAGACAGCAGCTGACTCATAAAAATATCATCCTAAAGAGAATAAACTCAGAAACTGGAACTAGACCCAGATATCTATTTCCTGCCTGGTCAACAGTGCCTACCAGTGTTTAATAACCAACATATAGAGGAGGAAAAATCAGAATAAAAGGCCCAGTGGCCAACCTATCTACTAGCTGTTGCCCTCCAATGTCAACCAGTTGGCAAGGGAATCTGTACGAACTGCCCGCAGAGACTCATGGGTGAGTGATTCCTGGCATCCACTGTGGGACAGCAAACCAAGATACTAAGACCCAGTCATTGCACCATATGTAAGCAAGAAAGACACTAGAAGAGAGGATACCCTCCCTGCCCCAAAGCGGGGTGGGAATAGCAGATCCCAGCTACCACCCTTGAAGACAGATGATCCCAATAGATGAATAACAGGACCAGAAGGTTCCTAAAATGTCACTCCAATTGATCCCCAAGGAGCCCTGACTGATAACGGACATAAGGGAAAGCCTGTCAAATTCTTAGTTGACACTAGAGTTGCCACTTACCCAATTTTGAACACCAAATGAGGCAAATGTGGTAACAAGAATTATAAACTCATGGGTGTGTCAGGGAAGGTAGGAAAGTGACATTCATAGCGACATTAGAATGTNTAGTTGACACTAGAGTTGCCACTTACCCAATTTTGAACACCAAATGAGGCAAATGTGGTAACAAGAATTATAAACTCATGGGTGTGTCAGGGAAGGTAGGAAAGTGACATTCATAGCGACATTAGAATGTAAATTGAATGGCCACACTCTCAACCATTCCTTCCTGAATGTGACCAAATGTCCTATACCCAGGGTAGGACAACATATCCTACATAGATGAGGGGTACTATCACCCAATGGGAAATAAATCGGAGATCAGTGTCTCCTTAGACAAAGGGCACAAGATGATCATGTTAATGGCGAGGACAAACCTCCTTGGACAGAGTACACAAAATAAATCCCAATATCTGGGCCCAGGGACAGGTGGGACAAGCTCTAAGAGCCATCTAAAATCTGGACGTGGGCTTCCCTGTTTACTCAGTGGTAAAGAATCCACTTGCCAATGCAGGAGGCATGGTTTTGACCCCTGATCTGGGAAGATCCCACTTACTGTGGCACAACTAAAGCCATGTGCCACAACTATTGAACCTGTGCTCTAGAGCCTGGGAGCTGCAACTACTGAGCCTGTGTGCCCTAACTACTGAAGCCCGAACACCCTAAAGCCCATGCTCCACACAACCGAACCCACCGCAATGAGAAGCCCTCCCACCATAACTACAGAGTAGCCCTGCTCACTGCAACTAGAGAAAAGACTGCACAGCAACAAAGACCCAGCATAGTCATAGTGAGAGTGAAAGTGAAGTCGCTCAGTTGTGTCTGACTCTTTGCGACTCCATGGACTGTAGCCTACCATGCTTCTCCATCCATGGGATTTTCCAGGGAAGAGTACTGGACTGGGTTGCCATTTCCTTCTCCAGAGGATCTTCCCGACCCAGGGATCGAACCTGGGTCTCCTTCGTTGTAGAAGCCACCAGGGAAATAAATAAATAAAATAAAAAAGTGAAACCTGGACACACATGGCCCAGTAGGAAATAGTACTCTTTCTGTTAGGAGATCTTGTTGAGCATTGCCCCTGTTAAACAGAGCCTGACTGACCAGGGCCTTACTAGACCATGCCAGTCAGTCTTAACACCCCCATTTTCCTTGTAAGGAAATCCAGTGGGGATACCAGATGGTACAGGACATCAGGGCAGTCAAAGAAGTCCCAAGGATATGAAGCTAGGAGTTTCTAACTTCTAAACCCTGCTGGCACTCTATTGTCCACCAGAAGCTAGCATTCTGTATTAGATTTAAAAGATGTCACTTTCTTCTGCATTCTATTAGCTCCAGAGTCACAAGAAATTGTTGCTTTTGTGTGGCAGGACCCAAACTCACAATAAAAACAATACTGCTAGACAGTTCTGCCCCAACAGTTCAAAAATTCCCCTGCCATTTTGGGGGAGTTTGGCTAAAGATCTAGAAAATCTACATCTGGAAGAGAGATTCCTTTTCCACTTATAGATGACATTCTGATCACCAGTCCTACTAAGGAGGTCTCTGGCAAAAATACAGTCACTACACTGAAATACCTAGCTGATAAACAATATAAAATGTCCACAGAAAAGGCTCAAATATCTCATACTAGGGTGACCAACCTAGGCTTCATTCTCACAGAAAGTTAGAGAAGTCTACCCCAGGAGAGGGAAGAAGCCATTTGCAGCCTCACTCCTCCTAAAATGGGAAGATAGTTTAGGGGTTTCCTGGGGATGGCCGGGCATCTGAATCCCTAACTACGCATGGCCTAGTAGCTAGGCCTCTATGGGAACAGTTAAAAGGAAAGGATGATGATCCTTTTGAACGGAATTCAGAATGGAATGAGGCCTTTCAAGAATGAAAAANATGGCCGGGCATCTGAATCCCTAACTACGTATGGCCTAGTAGCTAGGCCTCTATGGGAACAGTTAAAAGGAAAGGATGATGATCCTTTTGAACGGAATTCAGAATGGAATGAGGCCTTTCAAGAATGAAAAAGCAATTACTTCAGACCCCTGCCCTGACCTTTCCAGAGCTAGCTGAATACTTTGATCTTTACATTCAGGATCAAAGGAAGGTAAGAGCCTCTTACATTTGGAAGAGAAGGAGTATCACCCCCTGGGATATTAGTTCAAAAACTGAGATCCCTTACCTGGGTGGTTGCTTATTTCTCTAAATAATTAGCTCAAACTGCTAAGGGCTTCCCTGATGGCTCACGTGGGAATGGCAACCCACTTCAGTATTCTTGCCTAGAGAGTTCCACGGACAAAGGATCCCAACAGGCTACAGTTCATGGAGTCTGAAAAAGTCTGACACAATTATCTAACATAACACAAAGGGGTTGGCTTCTTGACTATGGGTAGTAGCAGCTACTGTAGCCCTGCTAAAAAAAGGCTGAATAGTCAACATTTGGTCAGCCAATCACTATACTGACACACCAGATTTTAATAAGTTCTAATAGCTATCAGAATAGCTATCCCCTGGACAGTTGACTCACATTCAGGCTATGCTTTGCGAGAACCCAAAGTCTACCATAAAAACCTGCCATGTACTGAATTCTACCACCCTGCTACCTACTGAAATGGGACCCCTGGAGTATGATTGTATAGAAACCATAGACATGATCTATTGCAGTCACCTTGGGGAAACAGTTTCTTGGAGGGCTCAAACAAAATCTTGTATGGACCATGACCCAGGGGAAAGGAGCAGTGACCCCACAAGAGATNTGGCTCTCAGCTTTCTTTATAGTCCAACTCTCACATTCATACATGACTACTGGAAAAACCATAGCTTTGACTAGACAGACCTTTGTTGGCAAAGTAATGTCTCCACTTTTTAATATGCTCTCTAGGTTGCTCATAAATTTTCCTCCAAGGAGCAAGCACCTTTTAAATTCATGGCTGCAGTCACCATCTGCACAGTTTGTTTTGGTCCACACAGTCAAAGGCTTTGGCATAGTCAATGAAGTAGAAGTTGATGTTTTTCTGGAACTCTCTTCCTCTTTTGATGATCCAACAGATGTTGGCAATTTGATCTCTCGTTCCTCTGCCTTTTCTAAAACCAGCTTGAACATCTGGAAGTTCATGGTTCACATACTGTTGAAGCCTGGCTTGGAGAATTCTGAGCATTACTTTACTAGCATGTAAGATAAGGGCAATTTTGTGGTAGTCTGAGCATTCTTTGGCATTGCTTTCTTTGGGATTGGAACGAAAACTGACCTTTCCAGTCCTGGGGCCACTGCTGAGTTTTCCAAATTTGCTGGCCTAAAGAGTGCAGCACTTTCACAGCATCATCTTTTAGGATTTGAAATAGCTCAACTGGAATTCCATCACCTCCACCAGCTTTGTTTATAGTGATGCTTCCTAAGGCCCACTTGACTTCTCATTCCAGGATGTCTGGCTCTAGATAATCACCATGATTATCTAGGTCGTGAAGATCTTTTTTGTACAGTTCTTCTGTGTATTCTTGCCATCTCTTCTTAATGTCTTCTGCTTTTTCTGTCCTTTATTGTGCCCATCTTTTCCTGAAATGATCCCTTGGTGTCTCTAATTTTCTTGACGAGATCTGTAGTCTTTTTCATTCGCCCGTTTTCCTCTATTTCTTTGCATTGATCACTGAGGAAGGTTTTCTTATCTCTCCTTGCTATTTTTTGGAAATTTGCATTCAAATGGGTATATCTTTCCTTTTCTCCTTTGCCTTTAGCTTCTCTTATTTTCTCAGCTATTTATTTGCAAGGCTTCCTCAGACAACCATTGTGCCTTTTTAAATTTCTTTTTCTTGGAGATGGTCCCTGCCTCGTGTACAATGTCACGAACCTCCGTCCATAGTTCTTCAGGCACTCTATCAGATCTAATCCCTTGAATCTATTTGTCACTTCTACTGTATAATTGTAAGGGCTTTGATTTAGGTCATACCTGAATGGTCTAGTGGTTTTCCCTATCTTTTTCACTTTAAGTCTGAAGTCAGCAATAAGGAGCTCATGATCTGAGCCACAGTCAGCTCCTGGTCTTGTTTTTGCTGACTGTATAGAACTTAAACTTTGATTGCAAAGAATATAATTAGTCTGATTTTGGTATTGACCATCTGGTGATGTCCATGTGTAGAGTCTTCTCTTGTGTTGTTGAAAGAGGGTGTTTGCTACGACCAGTGCACTCTCTTGGCAAAACTCTAGTAAACTTTGCCCTGCTGCATTCTGTACTCGAAGGCCAAATTTGCCTGTTACTCTAGGTAGTTCTTGATAAATATTTCTTGAGGAGATAAGTCCTATATAATTGATTAGTTGATGCTATGGTAACTCCTGAGATGAGAAGTATCATCCGTAGGCTAGTTGAGACATGCCCCATTTGCACAATGAACCCCAGACCTCTCAAAGGCCCAAGAAGGCCCATTCAGACCAGGGGAACATATCCTGAGAAACACTGGTAGATTGACTTTATTGTCCTGCTGAGAGAACTAGGCAATTTTGGGTAGTGCTAGCAGTCATATTTTCTGGGTGGGTAGAAGCCTTTCCTGCTAGAACTGAAATAGCAGCTGAAGTGGCTAAGGCTAAAAGAAATAATTCCCAGGTTTGGACTCCTAGGATCCTGACAAAGTGATAATAGTCCAGCATTTGTGTCTCAAGTGATGAGGGGATAACAAATACCCTGGGCATAAAATGGACCTTGCTCTAAGCCTTGAAACCCCAATCATCCACTGGGGAAATTGGAGCGATCCAATCAGATCTTGAAATGGGCCTTAGCCAAGCTACACCAGAAAACTCAAGAAAATTGCATTATATTTCTTTTGATTGTCCTTTTCTGCATGGGGTTAGCCACAAAGGATAAGTTAAAATTAAATGCATTTGAACTGATGTATGGTAGACCCATTCCGTAAGCCCAACAAAAGGAATATCTTAACCTCCTTGGGCCATAAAGAAAGCTGAGCACCGAAGAATTGATGCTTTTGAACTGTCCTGTTGGAGAAGACTCTTGAGAGTCCCTTAGACTGCAAGGAGATCCAACCAGTCCATCCTAAAGGGGATCAGCCCCTAATACTCATTGGAAGGACTGATGCTAAAAGGTGAAGCTCCTCCAATACTTTGGCCACCTGATGTGAAGAACTGACTCATTAGAAAAGACCCTAATGCTGGGAAAGATTGAAGGCAGGAGGAGAAGGGGATGACAGAGGATGAGATGGTTAGATGGTATCACCAACTCAATGGACACGAGTTTGAAAAATCTCTGGGAGTTGGTGATGGACAGGGAAGCCTGGTGTGCTGTAGTCCATGGGGTCTCAAAGAGTTGGACATGACCGAGTGACTGAACTGAACTGAACCCCCTTGAAATGAAACAATTCAAGTATGCCCTCCAGGTAGAAGAAACCATGAAAGCCCTCACTGAACATGGAGACCAGCTATTGTACCTGGGGCTGTACCCATTGTGAGGTTAGACATGCCCGGACATGCGCGGACATGTTCAGGCGGCTGAGGCAGAAAAGCCCCGGAGCCCACCCCCTGCCCGAACAGAAACCGGGGCGGACCAGCAACACGGACACAGAGTCTATGACCTGGCCCAATCAGAGACCGACACGAAGGCCATCAGCACCAATCAGCAACGCGGTCCCCGCATTTTACCTTATATGGAAAAAACCCGGCTCAAATGCTGGCCCCGGCTATAAACACCCTCCCCCCCACTATCCTCACCTCCATTCTCTGCAGACTCCCTTTGTTCCCTTGCTTGCTCATCCGTGGGAGTTCTGCCCGAGTGCGACTGCCCAATAACGGCTTCCATCGACGGTCCGTAGAGGTGGCTTTTTCTTCCCGCGGCGTTCTTACACCCATGACCTGGCCCTCTACTCCTTCCATCCAGGAGACTGAGTAAATGTAAAGCCTTGGAAAACTATCAGCTTGAAAAACCAGCTCACCCCTAAGTGGGAACAGACCCTTGGCAATCCTTAGCAGCCTTTCTACACTGAAGTTGCAGGGATCACTCCTTGGGTACATCACACTCGAGTGAAGAGGGTCTCCAAGCCCCAACCTCCCGAGAGACAACCTGGGGCAATGGACTTGCTTGACCACTCATGTGAATCTTCCTTTAACCTGAAGTTTCTCTTCTGAAAAACAACAAAAGTGTGACAAGAGAGATTCAGTCCTGGCAGTAAGCCTCAACATCAGGGCACACTTGCTTTTAGGAAAAAGACATAGAGATTTCTATTTTAGGAAAAATTTGATGTGTGAGCATTATTCTCTTGCTAATATTCGGGCCATGTCTCTTAAATTGTCCCTTGTCTCTGAAAGGTTGAACAAATGGTGATCACTCAGGGATACAAACAGCTAGAGCTGAAGCCTGGGGACAGTCAAACAGGTCTAAAGGCAGCTGCAATTCATGGGGTCGCAAAGAGTCAGACACGACTGAGCAACTGAACTGAACTGAACTGAACTCAAAGGCAGCTGGAGGGAGAAGCTCTGCCCTTCTGCCTGGGGTTACTGACATCTACTCAGCCAGAAGTGTTACTAGTAACAAAAGCCAGACCTGAGCCCCTCAGTGCTCCTCAAGAATGAGGGGCAACACAGAGTGGGGATTTGTCTCCAACAAAGCCCATTAACAATTCCCAGGGAATAAAAATAGAATCTGGGTAGCAAAATCTAATCTGTTCTTTTTCCTTCATCCTTTGTCTAGTTTCATTTGCTCATAGGGTGCTGCGTGCAGAAGTCTCACCAGTACTTAGAATTTGAATTTACTTGAATTTTCAGCCCAGAATTTCGAATACAAAATGGCTGCACCCAACACCTCAGCTTGGCAGATGGTGTGTAAAAGCAGACCTGCGCATGGTCCTGTAATTCAAGANCGGACACAGAGTCTATGACCTGGCCCAATCAGAGACCGACACGAAGGCCATCAGCACCAATCAGCAACGCGGTCCCCGCATTTTACCTTATATGGAAAAAACCCGGCTCAAATGCTGGCCCCGGCTATAAACACCCTCCCCCCCACTATCCTCACCTCCATTCTCTGCAGACTCCCTTTGTTCCCTTGCTTGCTCATCCGCGGGAGTTCTGCCCGAGTGCGACTGCCCAATAACGGCTTCCATCGACGGTCCGTAGAGGTGGCTTTTTCTTCCCGCGGCGTTCTTACACCCATGACCTGGCCCTCTACTCCTTCCATCCAGGAGACTGAGTAAATGTAAAGCCTTGGAAAACTATCAGCTTGAAAAACCAGCTCACCCCTAAGTGGGAACAGACCCTTGGCAATCCTTAGCAGCCTTTCTACACTGAAGTTGCAGGGATCACTCCTTGGGTACATCACACTCGAGTGAAGAGGGTCTCCAAGCCCCAACCTCCCGAGAGACAACCTGGGGCAATGGACTTGCTTGACCACTCATGTGAATCTTCCTTTAACCTGAAGTTTCTCTTCTGAAAAACAACAAAAGTGTGACAAGAGAGATTCAGTCCTGGCAGTAAGCCTCAACATCAGGGCACACTTGCTTTTAGGAAAAAGACATAGAGATTTCTATTTTAGGAAAAATTTGATGTGTGAGCATTATTCTCTTGCTAATATTCGGGCCATGTCTCTTAAATTGTCCCTTGTCTCTGAAAGGTTGAACAAATGGTGATCACTCAGGGATACAAACAGCTAGAGCTGAAGCCTGGGGACAGTCAAACAGGTCTAAAGGCAGCTGCAATTCATGGGGTCGCAAAGAGTCAGACACGACTGAGCAACTGAACTGAACTGAACTGAACTCAAAGGCAGCTGGAGGGAGAAGCTCTGCCCTTCTGCCTGGGGTTACTGACATCTACTCAGCCAGAAGTGTTACTAGTAACAAAAGCCAGACCTGAGCCCCTCAGTGCTCCTCAAGAATGAGGGGCAACACAGAGTGGGGATTTGTCTCCAACAAAGCCCATTAACAATTCCCAGGGAATAAAAATAGAATCTGGGTAGCAAAATCTAATCTGTTCTTTTTCCTTCATCCTTTGTCTAGTTTCATTTGCTCATAGGGTGCTGCGTGCAGAAGTCTCACCAGTACTTAGAATTTGAATTTACTTGAATTTTCAGCCCAGAATTTCGAATACAAAATGGCTGCACCCAACACCTCAGCTTGGCAGATGGTGTGTAAAAGCAGACCTGCGCATGGTCCTGTAATTCAAGATGGACACCACTGGCCAGGTGAGGAGACACTTTGCTCTGGTGGTGGAACAGCACAGCTGTGCCTGTGCTGTGAGAACTCAGCCCCCGCCCATTTTTCCTCCCCATGGTCGAGATCCAATAAGGCAGCTCTGCCCACAGCTTGTGGGGACAGCCTGTGCTCCAGAGAGAGAATTCCCACCTCTCCACTCTTTGATCAGAGAATAGTGCTTTTCCTTTGCTTCTGATATGAGCTCAGTCTCAAGCAATACTGAGCAGGAGGACCCTTGTTGGGGACTGACTCAGGAGGGTCAGTAGTGCCAGCATCCTCTGGTCCCAGCTGGATAACCAAGGCTTTGTGTCACTGATGGGTTTAATCCTTGAGGAAAACTACATGGATCTTTGTTTTTAAAGGTTGAGGACTTCCCTGGTGGTTCAGATGATAAAGAATCCACCTGCAATGCAGGAGACCTGGGTTGGATCCCTGGGCTGGGAAGATCCCTTGGAGAAGGAAATAGCCACTCACTCCAGTACTGTGGCCTGGAGAATTTCTTGAGCAGAAGAGCCCGGCAGGCTACCGTCCATGGGGTCACAAAGAGTCGGACATGACTGAGCAACTCTCACTTAAGGAGATTGAAAATGGAAGAAAATGAAGGGTGAGTACTTCCTTCAGAGGTAGAAGAGGAAAATAATCTTTTTTTAGAAAATGGATATATTCCTAAAAACTGGGAAAAGAATTGAAGGTTTGTAAGGCTCAGAAGACTAAGTTTGGGAAGGACTTCTGGGTTGTCCACATGGAGTAGGCATTGAGAGCCTTGGCCTAAGGATTCTAGCAAAGTTTTAATAGCAGGGCACCAACAGAGTAGAGCCTCTAGAAGCTCTGAGAAATGGACTGAGAAATGACTTCTGAAGTGAGCACAGACAGAGCTGCTAATTTGGCTTCAGAGAGAGGAGTAAGCTCTTGACTTTGGTGTTTGGACCTTAGAACATGTATAATCTGGTTGTCATGGACAAATGAAATCTGTTATGTACAAATATATATACCATAATAGCCAAATATCACCAGCTGTTGGAGGAGGTAATTGAGATGCCAGTTTGACCTGACTGGTAGACTTGGACAATTAGATGTTCCTTACCCACTTCCCTGTCCTTGGATTATGTACTCTGATTGCCTTTCCCATCCTAGCAGCTGCCCAAGGACACAGCCTTGCAAAAATGTTGTGGTACTGGGACAGTCAGGTCTGTGTACGTGACTGAACTAGTTAACATGACTATAGATAATTTTAAGATTTGGAGGGTGGGTGCAGAGATCTACTCATCTCTCAGTGACTCAAGATAGACCTGGTAAATAAGTTCCCTTGCTTATTGGGGATTTCCTCAGGTGGCACTAATAGTAAAGAATCTGCTTGCCAATGTGAGAGACGTGGGCGATGCGGGTTCGATCCCTGGGTCAGGGATATCCCCTGGAGAAGGCAATGGCAACCCACTCCAATATTCTTGCCTGGAAAATCCCATGGACAGAGGTGCCTAGCAGGCTACAGTTCACAGGGTCACAAAGAAGTGGACCAACTGAGCCTGCATGCATGGTTGCTGACTGAACCTGCCTCCTACCAATCAAGAGTGGTCTACCTTCTTCACTCTCTCCCTGCCCTCAGCACATGGCAGGTAGTTTCAGATTTCACCCAGGAAATTCTGGAGGGGGTTCGTGAGCCAACATCAGTGAAGAGATTCTAGGGTTATACCTAGAAACTAGGTGTAGCAGAATGAAGGAAAATGATCTTAAATGTTGTATCATAATTCTTAATTCTTTCTAGGAATTATCTTAGTTCATGTTCCAAGAAGCAGATAAAATTACATATGCAATAGATTTACTGGGAAGAAAGATGTGACGGATAATGGGGAGTGGGGCAAAGTAGTCAAGGAAAGCCTTCAGATTGTGATGAAGATATAAAACCTGTGAGAGCAGACCAGAAGAAATAATTTGTAGCATAGCCTTCAACTGCAGCACAGTTATGAAAAGTCTTGACCTGGTCAGCAGGGGAATCCTTGGGCAAAGTTCCATGGGACTCTGTGGAGAGGTCGTGTGTCAAGCAAGAATGCCTCCCTCTAATAGCCTCACTGTGCACTCACTGGGTGGAGACATCTTAGGGGAGCATAACCTCAGTGTGTGCAGGCATGTGTGTGTATGTGTGTAAATCAAGGGAAAAAACCTAAGCTCCATCTCTAGATCAACAAGATACCAAACAAGGGTATTATGCATGGAAAAGAAAGACAATTTATAACTGAGTCAATTCTATAGAAAGAAGAGTTTAGAGCCAGGTTGGTCATTAGAGAGCATAATCTCCCAGAATTCCCAGAAAGCTTGGGAGAGAGCACTGGAAATCCTACAGATTGTGCAGTGAGATCTTTGGATGAATCATATCTATTTCTGCCACAGTCCAGGAAGATTGACTGCAAGGGTAAGGCCCTCATGCTTAGCAACTACCAGGAGATGTATGAGATGTGAAAGAGTGGTAAGATTAAAGAAGAGAAGCCAGGAAATTATGCTGCTCTGCAGGGTTCTCTTGCCTCTCTGCTCCCTGTCTTCTAGGCAATTTCTAATGTAATCTTGCTAATATCGCTCTTCTCCTTCTGTGTACCTCTTCTCCAGCATAGAATGGCATCCATGATCTATCACATAGAATCCTGCTCTTCAGACTGGGCAGGGAAGAAATTGCGCAGTCTGTATGGTACTATACATTATTTTTCTGATTCTGCAAGCAAATTCTTTGTTTTAATTCTAGCTGGTCTAATTAGCACTATCCCATAACCAGTTGCCTGCTACAGTCCTGAATTGCCTTCTTTCTCACTTGTTCCAATTTCAACAGGTGTTTTGAAGTTTTCCCGAATTAATTACAACAATAATAATCTTTGTATTACTATCTATCTTTTTATGTGTATTATCTGATTAGATCTTTGAGAAGACCCAGTAAAGAAAGCTGGACAAATGTTATGTTGCAACCACTCACTGATGAGGACATTGAGGTTTAGAGAGGACTGCATAAAGTCACAGAGCTACTAAAATCATTTTAATTTGGACATTTCTTGCTCCAAACTCCTCCTACTTTCCATTGTACACTTTTCGAAGTTTCCTTCTATGTAGGTGATTTCCATGATTCCATGGAGGTACAAATATATTTTAAGCAATGACAATATCTTTTTAGGACTATCCCAGACGTAGACTCTGAGACAAAAAATTGAGTGCAAGTTGTCTATTTTGGGAGATGAAGGAGAACCACAAGAGGAATGGGAAAGTGAGGTGGAGGGTGGGGAGGAATATGTAGTCAATAAAGCCTATGAAATCAAGTCAGCTAGGACTGTGGTGACTGGAATTTAACCCCTTAACCTCTTAATGGAAGCATCAATGGAGTATTTCATATACAGTCATCATACTCAATATTGTAATCATCATTCCAATTTCTCTAACTGATATTATAATCTCTAACCAATATTATAATCATCATCAGAATGCAAAATAGCACAACAAATAGCACAAGCCTTTTCACATATTCAAAAATACTTCTTTGATGAAAGCAACATCATGCAGATGAAAAATCTAGGTAGGAAAAGTTAACTTTGCCAATTGTATTGAACACCTTAGGATGATTTCATTTTATCTCCTTCATGAGTATTTCTCAAGAATTTAAACATGCTTTTCTTATACCTAGTTGATTATTCCAAGTTTCAGTTTTCCCTGTTTTGTGAATTTGCAAGCTTTTTTTGATGGGAGAGCATGGAAGTAGGGAAATTGAGGAAGTATGGGAAATGAAGAACATTCTTGGATCCCCGATCTAAAATCCTCTTCTCAGAACTAGATAACTTAGAATAGTAGATTAGAACCTCATTAAAAAAAAAGAAGAAAAAGAAAAACAGGTATCCACTGTAATTGGAGAAGACAAGCCATGTACAGATAAAGTTTAAATCAAATAAAATTTGTTCACTTATGTTATGTCACATTATGTAGTAGAAGAAATACTCGCTTCATTAAATAGTTTAAATCAGAGTGTTCCTCCTTCCTCCTCCTCTGAGTTCTGGGGAGATGAGCTTATTTAAATAAAGTCACCATTTAGAAGTATTGGGAGAACTCTAGGACAGCAGAAAGGAGAAGACTTCTTATTGATTAACTAGTATTTCAGGGTAGTTTAGTGAACAGCAACTTTGCCTGGACAATTCTTNTAGACTCTGAGACAAAAAATTGAGTGCAAGTTGTCTATTTTGGGAGATGAAGGAGAACCACAAGAGGAATGGGAAAGTGAGGTGGAGGGTGGGGAGGAATATGTAGTCAATAAAGCCTATGAAATCAAGTCAGCTAGGACTGTGGTGACTGGAATTTAACCCCTTAACCTCTTAATGGAAGCATCAATGGAGTATTTCATATACAGTCATCATACTCAATATTGTAATCATCATTCCAATTTCTCTAACTGATATTATAATCTCTAACCAATATTATAATCATCATCAGAATGCAAAATAGCACAACAAATAGCACAAGCCTTTTCACATATTCAAAAATACTTCTTTGATGAAAGCAACATCATGCAGATGAAAAATCTAGGTAGGAAAAGTTAACTTTGCCAATTGTATTGAACACCTTAGGATGATTTCATTTTATCTCCTTCATGAGTATTTCTCAAGAATTTAAACATGCTTTTCTTATACCTAGTTGATTATTCCAAGTTTCAGTTTTCCCTGTTTTGTGAATTTGCAAGCTTTTTTTGATGGGGGAGCATGGAAGTAGGGAAATTGAGGAAGTATGGGAAATGAAGAACATTCTTGGATCCCCGATCTAAAATCCTCTTCTCAGAACTAGATAACTTAGAATAGTAGATTAGAACCTCATTAAAAAAAAAGAAGAAAAAGAAAAACAGGTATCCACTGTAACTGGAGAAGACAAGCCATGTACAGATAAAGTTTAAATCAAATAAAATTTGTTCACTTATGTTATGTCACATTATGTAGTAGAAGAAATACTCGCTTCATTAAATAGTTTAAATCAGAGTGTTCCTCCTTCCTCCTCCTCTGAGTTCTGGGGAGATGAGCTTATTTAAATAAAGTCACCATTTAGAAGTATTGGGAGAACTCTAGGACAGCAGAAAGGAGAAGACTTCTTATTGATTAACTAGTATTTCAGGGTAGTTTAGTGAACAGCAACTTTGCCTGGACAATTCTTTTAATGGGATTGTCCCTTCTGGGTAGAATTGCTGTTTCAAAAAATGCTGTCATTCAAATCTGTTGGTTCCCAGATAATGCGGAGGAGTGACCCTGCTGCCAACACATTATAATGAGAAAACAAAGGACAGATTAGGAAAGGAACTTGCAAAGTTTCTTGTAGGTCATACTTTTGTTTCTTTATAAAGGGAAATATTATTTTTAGAAATTATAGGTTTATATCTCAATCATCTATAATAGAGATGAAATCTTATTGTTTATTAACATGCTAGTAACTTACTAAATCTTTAAACATCAAATCACTAACAAATTAAATTTGAATACTTAATATTTATATCAGTTGAGAATCACTAGGATTTAAAAGATGTATTCAGGATTTTTCTTTTAAGTGAGTGCTAAGAATTTACCATTATGGAGTAAATCTTTTCCAAAACCATGAGATTTTTATTTCAGCTGACCCAGTGTTATTTGTCTTGCTTCCAGCCTTTCTAGTTTAACACTCAAAACTAAGAACACAAAGGCAGCATGTTTGGGGACAATAGGACACTTTGGAGCCAAAGTGTCACAAGTGCAGGGAAGGATTGGACAGGACAAAAGGTGCATTCGCTCCCGTTTCTATGGTTCATCCAGCTGTTGCTGCCTTCCTGGCAGGATCATCATTTTAAAGCACAACAGACAGTAACTTTTGGTTGTCTTAGATTCTGTCAGTCATGTAAATATGATCGAATAAGAAATAAGCTAGCTTTTATCACATTGCTGCATGGACTCAGACTGTTTTCCAAAAATTCATTAGTAAACTGGCATATTATCAAGAATAAAAACTCTCTAAAAATGATCTATAAGTCGTTCATGGCCTGACCTTCTTTATCGCTAGACAGATCCACAGTTAGAACATAACCGCTTATATTTTTATATTTCTGTACAGCACTAAATATATTCCCACTTAGGATTATTATTTAACCTTCCTAGTAAACCTCCAAGGACAACAGAGTGAATATTATTAACATCCCCTTTGACCAATGATGAAACTGGGGCTCCAGGAGATTCATTAGTAGGTCTGAGTTTTCCAAACCGACCTACACTCTCTTCTCTCCTTGTACTGTTAATTTTGCTACTTTCTTCCCTAATATAATAAAGACAAAAGGAAAATATGAAGTCATAGCTCTGAATTATGAGGCTATTCTATAAAACTTTCAAATGAAGAGAAGGCAAAGTTTTACTTCTTCAGAACCTTTCCTTCCCTCATATATATATTTTTATATTTATTTATTTGGCTTCACCAAGATTTAGCTGCAGCATGGGGACTCTTAGCTGTGGCATGTGGGATCTAGTTCCCTGACCAGGGACTGAACTCAGGTCTCCTGAATTGGGGGCACCGAGTCTTAGCCACTGGACCACCAGGGAAGCCCTCCTTCCCTCATATTAATTTAGATGTCAGGAAGCTTTTAGTGACCAAGGAAAAGGTAAAGATATATAAAGAGGGAAAGACACGGTCTCAGCCCTTCAGAGACTTTCAGTCCAACAGATAAGAAGGTAGAAGATAGCTTATTTTAAGGCAGCTCAGTGTTTCTGGGAAGCTTCTTCTTCTTCTTCTTTTTTTTTTTTTACAATCCTCTGCATAACACTGTTTAGAGAACTACCTGGAACTGTTAGGAATAAAAGGAACAGTGTTCAATATGTATTCTATCTCACTTCAAGTGTTCTTAGGAACTTAGATGACTTCTGGAACACACTGGAAAGGATGTGAAACAAGGGTGCAGCCACAACAGCTATTCTTATGCCTTCCTTACAAATCCTTCTACATTTTTAAATTATTATTTTTACTTATTTCTCTTAGGTTCCGAAGCACAAAAATACAGAGACAAAATGTGACCAAAATAAGGGCTTAATGAACATTAAAGAGGCACTGTGTTGTGCTGTGCTAAGTCACTGCAGCCTGCCGGGTCCCTCTGTCCATGGAATCCTCCAGGCAAGAGTACTGGAGTGGGCTGCCTTGCCCGCCTCCAGGGGATCATCCTGACCCAAGGGTTGAACCTTTCACTAGCGCCACCTGGGAAGCCCTTTACACTATTACTCATATTCAAATTAACTATTAACCCAGTCTTTTTCTTTTTGTTAACTACAAATTGGTGCTCGCCAAGGGCATTTGCCATCCGTGGAGGTAGAATTCCACGTGGAGATGGAATTCTCTGTAGAGATGGAATCCTGTGCTGCTGCAGGTGTTGACCTTGCTGCTGCTGCTGCTGCTAAGTCGCTTCAGTCGTGTCTGACTCTGTGCGACTCCATAGATGGCAGCCCACCAGGCTCTCCCGTTCCTGGGATTCTCCAGGGAAGAACACTGGAGTGGGTTGCCATTTCCTTTTCCAGTGCATGAAAGTGAAAAGCGAAAGTGAAGTCGCTCAGTCGTATTTGACTCTTAGCGACCCCATGGACTGCAGCCCACCAGGCTCCTCCATCCATGGGATTTGGAGTGGAGTGACATTGCCTTCTCCGGCTGTTGACCTTAGACATGCCCTACAGGGCTTCCCTGGTGGCTCAGAGGGTAAAGTGTCTGCCTGCAATGCGAGAAACCAGGGTTTGATCCCTGGGTCATGAAGAGCCCCTGGAGAAGGAAATGGCAACCCACTCCAGTACTCTTGCCTGGAGAATCCCATGGATGGAGAAGCCTGGTAGGCTTCATGGGGTCGCAAAGAGTCTGACACGACTGAGCAGCTTCACAAAGGGAGTTCAGGGTAGAGAATGAGACATTCTGTGCTCCAGGAAAATTGGTGTAACAGGTCTTTGGATAGTTAGATGTTTTCAGGAACTGATTTCATTATTCCAATCCTTGCATCTCCTCATATCTAGAAAAGCACTAAATCCTTTCATGGTGACATCAGCTCCTTGTGACTAGCAGAAAATCTTTTGTAAGGTAACACTTGATTGCATGAACTCCCACTTCACCAAAATCATATACATCGATCTTTCCTGCTACATCTAACTTTGGAGTAGTTTCTCAGAGCTGTCTTAAGTGCTGTCTCCTGGGCTGCAATCCTCATTTTGCCCCAAATAAAGCTCAACTTGCAACTCTCATGTTGTGCATCTTTTTGTAGTTGACATTTTTTTTTCAATGTTGTTCTTCAGCTATCTCATGAATTGCAAAGTATTTATTTATTGGGCTTTCTCTGGTTGCGGCAAGCGGGCTTCTCATTACACCAGCTTCTCTTGTTGCAGAGCACAAGTTCTAGGGCACACAGGTTCAGTAGTTGTGATGCTCTGCTCCACAACATGTTGAATCTTCCCAGACCAGAGATCGAACCTGTGTTCCCTGAACTGGTAGGCAGATTCTTTAACCACTGAACCACCAGGGAAGTCCATAAAATATTTCTTAGTTGACAGGATGTTTGGGCTCTACTTATACTTACCCTGCCTTGCTCCTGATTATGTAGCTTTGTTTGGAAGGAAAGTTCTATTCCATATTCCCTGATGTTTGCAATACCTTAACTTTTTGTCTTCATGATTCTAAAGAGAATACTTTCAAATCCATCATCTTAGTCAGTGATGGCTATTAAAAAGTGCTAAGCTCAAGGCTGGTTGATGCATGCTACCGCTTCTTATGGTCTCTTCAGATTCTCATATTAGTAATAAGTTAATTTGAAACTACTGTTTCAACATTGGCAAATGTTGGAAATGGTACTGCTGCAAGAAGGGGGACCCCTTCCGGAGCCCGAAACTGGGCTTTTGTCTAACTAGGAAATGAATTGTCTGAGGAGACACATGTGCTGACAAAGCAAGAGATTTTATTGGGAAAGGGCACCAGGGTGGAGAGCAGTAGGGTAAGGGAACCCAGGAGGACAGCTCTGCCATTTGGGTCTCAGTCTCCAGTTTTCTGGTGATGGGATTAGTTTTGGGGTTGTCTTTGGCCAATCATTCTGATTCAGAGTCCTTCCTGGTGGTGCACGCCTTGTTCAGCCAAGATGGATGCCAGAGAGAAGGATTCTGAGAGGTGGTCAGAGATGTGCTGTCTCCTTTTGACCTTTCCTGAACTCTTCCGGTTGGTGGTGGCTTATCAGTTCCGTGTTCCTTACCAGGACCTCCTGTCATAAAACAACTCATGCAAATGGTTAGTTCGGTGCCTGGCCAGGGTGGGCGGTTTCAGCCAGTGTGCTTCCCCTAACAGTATATTGCTCTGTTTCTTGAAAATTCATGACTTAGAAACATAGAGGACAACAGCAGAAACATTCACCAGAGAGCAAGTTTCGCCATAAGCCCTAGAAATCTAGATCTTCTGGGTAGAACCCTATCCCCAAGGCAGCCACCAACTAATTCTTACCTCAGAGTGGGGAAAGACTCAGTCTTGACCGTCTGGCTGTATGTAGCTCATAGCATAGTCTTTCAGGGTCTTAAGCAGAGCCACGTTGCTCTTAATTTAGACATAATTTAATAAGTTATGTTTTTCTAGATCATCTGAATAGAAACACCAGAAAGAGCAAGTTAGAGAAGAAAAAACAAACTCACAGTAGCATGCAGTGACAGTTAAGAATGTGAAAGGACAACAGAGGAAATTGGAAAGCAAACACAGAATCTAAAAAGAAAAGCAGCCTGGGGCACATTAACATAGGAGCAGATGACTAATTCTGTAATCTTTGCCGCCCTTGAACTGAGAGTACCAAGAGAGGAGAGAAGGGAAAAAACAGCTTGAAAAATGGCAAAAATTTCCCACATTTATTGAAAACCATAATCTCCACATCCAGGAAATTCAACTAGCTCCAAGTATAAATGCAAAGAGATTACAAACAGACACATCATAGTACAAAACCCTGAAAGGCAAAGACAAGGAGAAAATCTTGAAAAAACCTAGAGGAAAGCAGTGTATCACTTATAACAAGAGAGTTTACTTCTGGATTATTAAGAAAATCATAAGAGAAAATACATTCACTGCTGCTGCTGCTAAGTCGCTTCAGTCGTGTCCAACTCTGTGCGACCCCAGAGATGGCAGCCCACCAGGCGGCACTGTCCCTGGGATTCTCCAGGCAAGAACACTGGAGTGGGTTGCCATTACATTCACAGTACTGTTTTTATTGACCCCATAAGTTTGTACTGTCAGTTTACAAGATGAATCATCTTTCTGTTAATACCTACACCAGTATTGTCTTACACAATATAAAACATGGTAGATGGTATATGTACTACTAACACTAGGTATCAAAAATGAAAAGAAAATGTGAAAAACAAATTCATATTTATTTACAGGTATAATGATTCATACACTGATAACAAAGAAGCAGCAATGTGATCGCTTTATAGTGGTCTAGTGTAATTGGTACAATTGCTTCAAGGTAGACCAACCTATCAAAAATCACTGCAGATAGTGATTGCAGCCATGAAATTAAGACACTTACTTCTTGCAAGGAAAGTTATGACCAACCTAGAGAGCATATTAAAAAGCAGAGACATTACTTTGCCAACAAAGGTCCGTCTAGTCAAGGCTATGGTTTTTCCAGTGGTCATGTATGGATGTGAGTTGGACTATAAAGAAAGATGAGCACCAAAGAATTGATGCTTTTCAACTGTGGTGTTGGAGAAGACTCTTGAGAGTCCCTTGGACTGCAAGGAGAGCCAACCAGTCCATCCTAAAGGAGATCAGTCCTGGGTGTTCATTGGAAGGACTCATGTTGAAGCTCAAACTCCAATACTTTGGCCACCTGATGCAAAAAGCTGACTCATTTGAAAAGACCCTGATGCTGGGAAAGATTGAGGGCAGGAGGAGAAAGGGACAACAGAGGATGAGATGGTTGGATGCATCATCGACTCGATGGACATGGGTTTGGGTGGACTCCAGGAGTTGGTAATGGACAGGGAGGCCTGGCGTGCTGCAGTTCATGGGGTCGCAAAGAGTCAGACATGACTGAAGCGATGGAACTGAACTGAACTAAACTGAACTGAGACCAACCTATAGACTAATGAATAAACATTATACAATTTTTATGGCATATAGAATTATAGTCATATCCATAATACAGTATTAGAAACAGTTACTTAANGACCCTGATGCTGGGAAAGATTGAGGGCAGGAGGAGAAAGGGACAACAGAGGATGAGATGGTTGGATGGCATCATCGACTCGATGGACATGGGTTTGGGTGGACTCCAGGAGTTGGTAATGGACAGGGAGGCCTGGTGCGCTGCAGTTCATGGGGTCGCAAAGAGTCAGACATGACTGAAGCGACGGAACTGAACTGAACTGAACTGAGACCAACCTATAGACTAATGAATAAACATTATACAATTTTTACGGCATATAGTATTATAGTCATATCCATAATACAGTATTAGAAACAGTTACTTAAAAAAAAACTCCACTTACCTGTAATAGGCTGATATGCAGTTGCTCCAATTATGAGAGAAGTACACTACTGTACCGCAGCATAATTCTTTGAAAGCAAACTCATAAAACAGTAAGAAAACTAATGTTAATAATTTTATATTAAATGTCACTCACCTTATGCCTATGTAAGGATAAGCTACCCACTCCAGTACAAATCTTGCAGTGTTCTACATGATGGATACTTAGGCAATGAAAATGACATGAAAATATCTCACACAGTTCTTATCCTACAGTTACTAGACTTTCACATGAAGACGCTCATATGCATACATAAGTTTATTAACTGGATGACATGGTTATTTACTATTCATTAAGAGGAAGTGAATCATCACAAAGGTCTTCATCCTGTCATCATTTCCGGTAGGCTGAGGAGGAGGAGGAGGAAGAGAAGTTTGGTTTTGTTTTCTCTAGGGTGGCAGAGGCAGAAGAGGTGGAGGAGGTGGAAGGGGAGGCAGGAAAGTGCAGCACATTTGGTGTAACTTTATGAAAATACATTGTAATTTCTGATTTTTGCCTTTTCCTTTATTTATAAATGTTTCTATGTGGCAGCAGTCCCCATTTTTGGCACCGGTACTGGTTTAGTGAAAGACAATTTTTGCACGGACTGGTTAAAGGAGGAATGATTTGGAGATGGTAGCTCAGCTGGTAAAGAATCTGCCTGCAATGCAGGAGACCTGGTCCAATTTCCAGCTTAGGAAGATCCACTGGAGAAGGGATAGGCTACCCACTCCAGCATTCTTAGGCTTTCCTGGTGGCTCTGTTGGTAAAGATCCCCTGGAGAAGGGAAAGGCTACCCACTTCAGTATTCTGGCCTGGAGAATTTCACCGACTGTATAGTCCATGGGGTCGCAAAGAGTCCGACACGACTGAGCTACTTTTACTTCATGTGCATTACATTTATTATGCACTTTATTTCAATTACTGTTACATCAGCTCCACCTCAGATCATCAGGAGTTAGATCCTGAAGTTTGGGGATCCCTGCTATATGGTACTAATCCTTCTTCCACCATTTGCTTTAGTTTCAGTGCCCATATCATAGGAGGTCCATGTCATAAAAGCAGTCAAAACTGTCATGAATAATCAGAACTCTTCTGACCATTTGTTTTCTGGCACTGCTTCTTCTACTTCTTCCTCATTGTCTGGCACTGACTCAGGAGCACTCAGCCCCATCAAAGTGTCTCCTGTTAATTCCCTAGGTGTGGTGTCCATTAGCTTTTGAATTTCTCCAAGACTCATATGTTAAGAATCTTCACCCCCACTTTTTTGCAATGGTCAGTCTTTCATGATTTCCTCGACTGGTTCTGTCGTAAATTCTGTGAAGTCATGCACAGCATCTGAACAGTTTTCTCCAGCAGGACTTTGTTTTGGGCTTGATGACTCTCATGGCTTTTTCTGTAATGATGGCATCTTTATGGTATAATCTTTCCAGACTTCCATGATGCTCTCTTGGACTTCTTGTCCATAGTGTTGACAATCCTTTCCATAGAGTACCATATGTAATGAGCATTAAAAGTCCTTATAACCCTCTGATCTAGAGGCTGTTATTAGAGATGTTGTGTTTGGGGACAAGTAAACCACTTTGATGCCTTGAAGTATTGAATTTATTGGGTTCTGGATGGCCAGGGGCATTGTCCAGTATCAAAAGAACTTCAAAAGACAGCTTCTTACTGGAGAGCTACTTCCTGACTTCAGGGACAAATCATCAATACAGCTAATCCTGAAAAAGGGTTCTCATTGTTCAGGGTTTCTTATAGTGCAATCAAAAGACTGGCAGATGGTATCTATCTCTTCCCTTCAAGGTTGGGGGTTCAGCTTTAGAGATAAGGGCATCTTGGAACATAAACCGGACTGCATTTTAACGGAACAATAATGTATCCCTTCTTGTCTTAAATCCTGGTGATCATTTTTCTTATTTACTAATAAATGTCCTCTGTGGCACATTTTCCCTCCCTCCATAATGGGGTACTTTGGTTTACATGAAAGACCTATTCAGGCAGATATTCTTTCTCCTCACTGATATTCTTAATGGCATTTGGGAACTTGTGTGCTGCCTCTTGGCTGGCAGGAGCTGCTTCTGTTATCTTGACATTTTTAAAGCCAAACTATCTAAAATAATCAAAACATCCTTTGCTGACATTAAATTCTCCAGCTTTAGATTCTTCAACTTCTTTTTGCTTTGTCATATATTAACTTTGCTTTTTCCTCAAATCACATTGGAATCTCTAGGTATGCCTTTCTTATAACCCTTCATGCACATAAAAGCTGTATTTCTCAACACGAGATAAAAAGGTATTTTGCACAAAGTGGAGGATGTTCATGCCTGCTGGTGTAGCCACAGCATGTTTTGTGAATTTCCTTTTCTGCTTTCATGATGGTTCTTATGCTGAAACAGCTGCAGAGCTCAACCTATAGCTAATGGCACATAGCAAGCAACTCAATTTTTTCTTGTAATGTCATGACATTTTCCTGCTTTTTGGGTGCACTTCATATATGTCCCAGAGTGTTAGTCAAGGTTTACAGTATTGTACCAAACAAGAAAAATATGTGAGAATGATGAGATCAATTTTTACTGCTCTATGCAATTTACTGGAGAGATGAACTGCTGACATAGCAACTTAAGCAGATGCTCACTTCAGCTCACAATATCAACAGGAGGTGGCTACAAAATTAATACAGTAACAGTGCATGCATTGGAGAAGGAAATGGCAACCCACTCCGGTATTCTTGCCTGGAGCATCCCAGGAACAGAAGAGCCTGGTGGGCTGCTGTCTATGGGGTTGTAGAGTTGGACACGACTGAAGTGACTTAGCAGCAGCAGTATGTGTATTATAAGTTTACTACATTTTATATTTACATTTCTCTCAATGAGAATGGTACCATGGATGGTCTGTTTAAGTTTTGATAAATTTTAAGTTTTTATAATAGATTTATATTTTATGATAGTAAAAGATAAAAGACTAGTATTTACATATTTATATGCTTTTATGACATATCTTTTTCATTATTTCTAAGTTATGTGGTTTGTGTTTTCAAGTTGTCACAAAGCTCCAAAAATTTTTCAACATATTTGTTGAAAAAAATCCACATATTAAGTGGAGCTGTCCAGTTCAAACCCATGTTATTTCAAGGGTCAACTGTGTAACAATGCATTGTTGGGTTTGCTTTATAAACTATAAATATATAACTAAAATACTTTAGACTTGGTAGAAAGTTTCAGATATTATGCCATTTGTTACACTCCCTGACTTCCCCCCACCCCCACAAAACAAAACAAAACTGTCAACATCAGGCATTACCCAAATATGAGAATATATCTGCCGTTCTGAGAACCAGGCTAAAAACATTTGAGAGTTACTCTCATTGGTCTATACTGGGATCCTAGGATTTCTTAAAAAGAATCAGTTTTTCTCAATGAAAATAAAAACCATTAAAAAAATCATAAAAGATAGCATAGCAACATAAAAGATAACTTTCTAAGAAAAGGAAAATACCCATAATCCTATTGCTGCAAGAATTTTTCATTTTATTTATTCCCTTCTAGTTTATTTCATAGGCATTTACATTTTATTGAGTATAACCATTTATATTTTTCTTTTTACAGTTGATATTACAATAGCTACTACAGCAAGTATAAACATCATTTTTGATAGCACTGCATGTATTCAGGAATATATATATATATATTTATATAATTTTCTCATGGTCTCTCTCCCACCTATCTTCTATAGGTGAACTTAGAAAAACTGGAACACAAGATTTTCAGACTCAAACCAGCTAGGAAAAACATATCAAAATCTCAAAGTTTAGAAGTTAAAAGTTTCGATTTATAGTTTCAAATCCATGATACTTTGCAGGTAACCTGGAAAAGAGCAGTATATTTAAAATTTTTGACTCAGATGCCCTTATAAACCTATTTGCTACCTTTATTACTTCAATTAATATACTGTGTTAAGCTATAACTTGGGGAAAAAAGTTTATAATTTCTGTCTAGAAGCATTATAATTGTATTATGCAAGTTCAGCACATGGTGGCCTACAAGAGGAAATAAAGACAGAGAAAAATAATTTCAGGACCATCNCCATTTATATTTTTCTTTTTACAGTTGATATTACAATAGCTACTACAGCAAGTATAAACATTTTTGATAGCACTGCATGTATTCAGGAATATATATATATATATATTTATATAATTTTCTCATGGTCTCTCTCCCACCTATCTTCTATAGGTGAACTTAGAAAAACTGGAACACAAGATTTTCAGACTCAAACCAGCTAGGAAAAACATATCAAAATCTCAAAGTTTAGAAGTTAAAAGTTTCGATTTATAGTTTCAAATCCATGATACTTTGCAGGTAACCTGGAAAAGAGCAGTATATTTAAAATTTTTGACTCAGATGCCCTTATAAACCTATTTGCTACCTTTATTACTTCAATTAATATACTGTGTTAAGCTATAACTTGGGGAAAAAAGTTTATAATTTCTGTCTAGAAGCATTATAATTGTATTATGCAAGTTCAGCACATGGTAGCCTACAAGAGGAAATAAAGACAGAGAAAAATAATTTCAGGACCATCTGGCTTCTAATATAAGAACCAGTTTAATAGACTTTAGCTTATTGATACTTATACTCTTGTTATTTCCTGCTCCTCCCTTTCTGTCCCCCCATCAACTAATGTCAAGTGGGTCATTTCCAGGATAGAGGTATTTGCTTCCTTCCTTTGCATTACTCATTCATTTAATTCAGTCAGAGGCATAACCATTTATAGATGTAGTAGAGATCTCTCTATTCTGCAAATTATAACTCAATTTCAGCTGCCATATGCATATCTCCTTTTTTGATTACTGAACATTTGGGATATACATTGGTAAAATGTGATATGCTATCATGGTATTGAACATATTGCCTGTTTTAAACCGAAGCAACAAATTTAAAGCCTGTTTTGTCAACAATTAGCAGTAACTGCTTTGATGGTTTTTTCCCCCCAACATTAACTGTCTTGGCATGCTATATAATTTGTAGTATATGTGCTGCTGAAGGAAGTGTTTGTTCATGTGACTACAGTTAAATTGTTAAATCTTCACCAGGTTTTAACACATCCAAATAGCTGTTACTGAGCCTTGTAAAATGAATTAGTATTACTTAAAGACAGAAATCATTAGAGGAATGTTGAAGGTATAACCTACCAATTTACTATTCAATGAATTAACTAGCTGCAAGAGAAATGTAGCAGCCTCTTTAAAAATGCTTACGATTAACACTGAAGAACAAATAAGTTTATACTGTATTACAGTTCAAGAGGACCATTGGCATAGTAGTGCAGATAAACTGGGTGAAGAGAAGATAATCATAGTACAACTCCTGACAATTACATTGTAGACCTTGCAAAGTAACTTCTCATGTTTGGGCTTTCTCACCTGTAAAATGAAGGGATTAGGCTTTATGATGCTTAAAAGTTTTCAAGATTTTAAGAGTTTATCTGGCTTCCCGTAATACCTATTTTGAAGTTTTTGCCATAATGTCTACTTGCCCCTAAGAACATCCTATTTACATGACAAATGTTACCAGTTTACAGCTTAAATTTTCTTTTCCCATTATCAAGTTTTCTTAAAGTGAGCAACACCTATGTATTTATAGAAATCACCAAGAACAAAACTACTGTGGAATATATTCTTAGGTGGAATGTAGGACTGGCGAGAAGTGTGAAGATGATATGCCAATTTAACTTCTGATTCTTTTCTGTACTTGTAAGATTCTGTAGGAGTTATGTCTACTGCTGACCATTTTCCTAGAACCCAAGACTACTATCCAAACTGTACAATGTAGATATGCACAAAATCCACATATCAAAATATGTTATTTGGTGTTCCTGTTGTCAAGGAAGGTTAAAAATTGATGCATCATTACATATGAGTGGGGCTAAGAGGTTTTCACATTTCATTAGGAATGAAAGGGATCACTCTGTGCCATCTTTTCATTTCTAGTAGTAAGCTATGGTCCAGTGACTTTCCAAGGTCACGGATCTATTAATGTCATTTGAGAAGAGCGCACAGATGTGATTGCCAATTCTACATCACACTGTCCTTCTTCTAGATGTCAGAGCAGGAGATGCTCTGATTAGGCAGAACTCTAAATGAAATATAATATCTTAAAGATACTTTACAGATGGGCCATCTAGCTCAATTTCTCATTTAAATCTGAAATTTCTTCTGTCATTCAGCCTCTGTGCCAAAGGTTAAGATACTCACTTATCCTTCAGAGGTGTTCCCCTTTCCTTAATAGACAAAGAACCATAAATTCTTTCTTACACTGAGCTCTAATCTGCTGTTTCGCAACTTTCACCTAGTTTTACGGTGTCAAAAAGGATAAATTGTACATGCCTATCAAATATTTGAAGATAGCTATCATTCTTTAGTCATGTAATTCTTCAGTTATTCCTTGGGTTTTGATTTATGAGACCCTTCCCAACTTGGTAAAACACCCCAGGATTTGCTCTAATTTGTGAATATCCTTTCACAGCATCCTGAAATTAGTATTGCAGATGTGGTTTAACAAGCATTCTGTACATGAGATTATTTCTCCAGGATCAATTTTTCATTACCATGAGCTTACTTAAGGTTGTAATCAACTGGCTCACATGTTATTTCTTGCAAGCTACAAACTTCAGCTATTTTTCCTCCATAAGCTCTTGACAAGTAGAGTTTCATATTTCTATCAGTGGCTTTCTATTTCCAGAATAATCATACCATGTGGAATTGTGCCCCTAACTAGCTTGCCAGCCTCATCCTTATGACATCCTTTCCCCTTGACCTCTGACCAGTCTTCTTAATTTCAAACACACCATATCCTTCGTCTAGGCTTCTGCATACTGTTCCCCTGAACCAGGAATGTTTCTTTGGGCCACCCAGGTCTAGTCTTTTCTTAAGTTATCCTTCAAAGCTCAGTTCAGATACCACTTCTTTGTGGGACTCCTCAACTTCTCCCTCCCCATGTTCCCTTTCAAGATTGCCTTTTGCCTATTTTAATACCCTATAAATCTCCTTCAATCTTACACAAACAGTAATAATACTCATGCAATAAAGTGTCTGTCTCCTCAGTTATACTGTGAAGTCTCTGAGGACAAGGGTGGTGTCTATCTTTATTTGGCATACGGTTTTGAATGATTTAAACATTCAGTAAGTACCTGGTGAATGAATGAGTAAATATTGAAGTAGTATGATCAATATTTTGATTTTCCCAGGTTATATATATATAAACCCACTTAGCCAAACTCTGGGGTATGTTGTACAAATAAAGAACTATATAGGCTTCAAGACAATCATGAGAAGGAAAAAGTCTCTTTAAAAGAAAGAAATAATAATAAAATTTAGAAAACTATAGATCTATATACTATAAAGATGAATGGTATTTTTTTCCAGTCCTTATTTTAAGTAGGAAGTGAGGAGCATGGAAGAAGGAAAACAAGCACAGCTGAGTGGCATATTTTTGTTTTACTATTAATTCGACACATCTGAACCAAAGCATTCACAATACTTGATATACTTTGAAGAGAATCATATACTATAGTCTTAGACATAACCACAGAACAAGCAGAACAGTTAAAACTACATAAGGCCTTAAAATATATCCACAGTGTGTATATTCATTCATTTACAAATTAGACTACATACCATTAATTTTAATTTTTCTTTCATTGTTTTATTCAAGCAGGATTCATTCAAGGAAAGGCAACTTAGTTTTTGTGTGTGAGCTTTATTTCTTTACGACATTGGTTAATATAAAAGTTATGAATTAAATGTTTTCTTATCTCCTGTACCCAGGAGTAAATCCATGAATTTCTCAGAAAGTAATCCAAAACAGGTCTTATTCTTAAAAATAGTCAGAGTGAAAAGGGATTGAATAGCCAGTCTGTGTGTGGTCTTAAGGAACATCTAATGGACTTCTAATAATGATAGTACTGCATTTCTACGGGATTAGTCAAAATTTAAAACATTGTGTACAAAATCATTCTTGAAGCTCTAAATGCCTTTTAAATTACTAAACTGAAAATTTTAAGTAGTTGCCTCACAGTACCAAACTTAAAAATCAAAACTAGTTCAAATTCAGTTCTATCATGACTTCTCATTTAAAGGTAACTAGTTGGTAAATTAACAGATGGCATAAAAATTAAGACTTACATCTTTTTTTTTTTTTAAGAAGAAAATGTATGATAACCAGGGAATACAGAAAATTCAATGTATTTTACAATAAAATAACCTTTTAAATCTCTATCCCTGTACAA
Source organism: Raphicerus campestris (assembly GCA_006410735.1). NCBI lineage: Eukaryota > Metazoa > Chordata > Mammalia > Artiodactyla > Bovidae > Raphicerus > Raphicerus campestris. Next base: position 476,494 of record SJYW01022467.1, read on the forward strand.
CAGGGTTTAGGTCATCTTTAGTGAACTTGCATGTTTTCATACAGTTTATTATGAGTACTTGAACTGTTTTAGATATACAGCTTTTTATTCAAAGAATATTACATTTGTATACCAGGATAAGATTTAGTACATTGAGATGTTTTAAAAATATTTATAAATTTGTTTCTGATATGCAAAAGCATTTAGCAATACTTTTATATAGCATTTGATTTTATAGAATTAAAATTTCATACAGTACTCATCTTGATGTTTAAAAAAAAAATTCACAGGAAAAATATAAATTACATAGCCTGACTGCATGATTCTGTTATTTCCAGTTTCTAGCTTGGTAGCTAAAACCTTCATTAAGTCTGTTAACAAATCATTACCTGTACATTTATGAAGGCAACTGACATGATTTGCAAACAAAACCTTCAGGTTTTACGTTATTTACCAAAAAGTGCAGTTCAGCAAGAAAAGAAAACCCAATATGCAAATTTACAGAATATTTTACAAATTTACCAGTTCTTGTGACACAAACTGTTTCAATCTTTCAAGGTATTGTCCATAAAGTTCCACATCATTGTGACCTGCCCCTTCAACCCACAGAGGCTCCACAGGTCTTTGGCATCGCTCAAACAATGCAAGACCATGTGAAAAGTCTATGACTTCATCTTCAGTCCCATGAATTATTAATACTGGAGAGGTTATCTTAGAGATTTTGTCAATGCTGTAGGAAAAGAGAAGGGGGAAGAAGTCAACAAATTAAGTATGGAAAGGAAACATAAAACAGATTTTCTTGTGTTATATTAGATAATTCAAACATCAGAACCACCTGTGAATCAATTCAGAAGGGATAGATACCTTTTAGATTACAAATAAGATTCAAAAGTCATCTTTACATTACTCCCTACTTTAGGATTATCTGAAGATGTTAATTTCATGCACTTGTTTGAGAGAATCACTCGATTGTCAGAGTCACCTTAGTTTACGCTTCTACAGATGCCTTTTCTTTTAGGCTGTCCCACGCCATGTGGGACCTTAGTCCAGCGCAATGGCGAGTGCAGAGTCTTAACTGGTGGACTGCCAGGGGAGTCTCTCCTTTCCACAATGCTAATACTTAGAATAGAAACTTAGGTTGCAAGGAGAGAAGGAAACCAAGGGCTATTTCAGCTATGTGCTAACTTAATACCTCTCTGCATTCGTATTTTTTTCTCCCTCCTAATCTCTTACTAAAATGATGGCAAAATATGTTTTTTAGGATATTTAGTCACAAAAATAGAAATATAATAAAACATAACAATTTGGAACAGGAAAGCAGATGAGTATGTGAGAAAATAGATTAAAAGTATAGGAGAAAACACAATTTTAAGAGGATAGAAGGGTAAAGTGAAGAACCAATTTGTACCAAGGAATACACCAGAAGGAACTGACATGGGGATGAAGGCACGTGATTCAAATCTACAGAAATTGTTCAAAGTTTCTTTAAGAAGTAGTTAGGCACCCCCCGCCCCCAATTCTCTTCTTTCCCCTTGCTTTTGCAGCTGGGTAACTGCCTTGTACCTAGTGGGCTAGGGGATTACCAGACACAGTTTAAGGCAGAGATATCAAATAACAAGTAAATATATATATGCTGGCATCCAGGCCTTCATTCTTAAGGCATAGATGTAGGAAAAGTCTTCTTTGGAGACTATATATTTGCCTTAAGAGGAAAGATAAATAAATACTGATGAGCAGCATGGGAATCCCCAACTAATCGGCTTGACCAGATCACTGGATAGTGAAACTCAGTCAACAAGTCTTAATCACCCACTTCAGGTCAGCTCTTTAATTCCTTACTTTTCCATATAAGCACACAACCAAGAATTACCAGACATCAGAGGAGAATACTTTAAATGGAATACAAGGATCAAGATAAACAATAAAAAAGGGCAACTTGGAAGAGACAAACAATACAAAGAAACCTTACAAATAACAATTCTTTAAAAATTTCCTGAGACACAGAGAGAGGCGTCAAGGCATTTAGGTATTATAAGCATAAAATGAGGAGAGAGTCTTGAAAAAGGAGAAAATCATCAATGAAATAATTCAAGGCAGGATTTGGTAAGGAAAAAATGCTTGGGTATATTATTTGCTGCCAACTATTCCATAATAGAGGAATTAAACAAAAAAGGAAATGTATGATATTTTTCAAACAGTTTACTGTTAGTGCTTCTGTGGTGTAGCTAAAATAAAAGAGGGTGTCAGACAGACATATAACTTGGCAGCAGTTTACCCCAAATGTCTCCCTATCATTCCAACCATTCAGCTACACAGTATAACTCACATACCCTCCAATCTACCATTTTCTAAAATCAAAACAAATCCCTGACAAATGTAAAAACCAAAAAACCCCACAGCTTGCTCTGGTGATAGGATCATATGCTCCCATAAGCTTCCCTACCAAAGTAACCCCCCCTTAGCCTAATGAAGAAAAAATGGTTTTGAAATGACCCTTGATGTTCTTATAAAGAACTGAGTGATGTTTTGGCCTTTGCCCCATCTATCATTCATAAAATACCTTGGTATTGCTGCCCATTTGAGAAAGAAAGTAAGACTGAAATTTGCCAGGCTTTCACTTCTTGCCTTTTCCCTTTATTGGGAAAAACAGGCCATCAATTTTTTTGTAATGATGAAGAGGAGCTAACAGGAACTATTATTCTATGTTGAGAGACATGAAGAAATGTAGTCCTCCTTTTAAATCGAACACTTATGTTTGCAGACTTATGGGGCAATAATTATTCTGGTTCATTTAAGACAATATTTTTACAATTTATTTCTTTTGTAAAGTAGAACACTAATTAGACGTCATTCACTTATTTTTATGCACATGGATCTCCTTTTCCCTCTACTTGTTCCTCTCCTTCAGTATTATGCACCTCCCTGGATGGCACTATCATCCATTAGCAACTCAACTCAGAAACCTGGGAATTACATTCAAATTCTTTTGTTTATATACAGTCTAACATTTATACTATCAATTTTACTTTTCAAATTCATTCTTGTCTCCAATACTAGTGCCACTGTCTGGGGAATAAGGCTCACAGCACTCTTCATCTAGGTTCAGTTCAGTTCAGTTCAGTTCAGTCGCATCCGACTCTGTGATACCATGAATCACAGCACGCCAGGTCTCCCTGTCCATCACCTAGGTTACTACTGTGCAAACATTTCAGCCTGCTGACTGGTGTCCTGCCACCACCCTCTTCACAGATTAATTATTTCACAATTTCTATAATATATGTAAAATATTAATAGGAGTTCAAGGCTGAGAGAACTGTATCATGAATACCTTGAGCGATGGAAAAGAATTCCTTCTAAAGTTTCTTTGAATTAAACTACTGGAATATTAATACTTACTTTGGGAATGCATCAAAACAGTAGGTCTTCTTGGTATCAGGAAAAGCAACTCGCATTCCTGAGGTCAAAGGAGAATGAAGAATAACAGCAGCACTCTCATACCGAGCAGCAAGATCCACAGATGGTACTGTCCCTATACTCTGGCCATATATAATCACATTTTCAGGGCGAATGCCATATCTACATAGTACAGAAGTTAAAAAAAAAAAAAAAGAGTTGTAGCGTCAGACTGGTATGAAATGTTCAGTCACTAGTAAGTAACCTTTCTATGAATCTTATAAAAGAATGACTTAGAATGAGACAATGTCAACAAATTCATATTTAAAATTTAAGTTTCTTAGTCACCACTACCATATCTAATGCAATAATAAAATCTATATTCATTTATTTCATCGGTTTCCATTCCATCTTTTGAAAAAACAGTAACTGAGGTCTCTTAGAATGTTAACCTTAAAGAATGAATTTATTAAATCATTTATGCAATTCGGTGTAGCTTATTATTAAATATATTTGGAACATACTATATCGCTAATATTTTAATGGAGATTCAGTTTTTATATTCTGTTCAATGTAACAGAGGTTCTTTATTTCTCTAGGTATTAAAAGTGGCTCTTTTTATTTTCTGAAGTTGGTCATAGTGATGAAAACACAACGTATAGTTAACAGTAGGGAATGAATAAAATATATGTATTATAGCCTAGTGCAAACTACTTTTTTTCTTGAGATTTGCATTTATTCACCCATAGAAATGGACTAATGTGGAAAAGATCAAGAGATGAATGAGAATTTCAAATGCCACATGGTTTGGTGATTTATGAATAGATTTCATGACAAAATCTCAAGACTACTACCTTAATTCCTTTAAAAATGCTTCAGTAATACTGGGTATACACTATGTTTCTACGATATAACTGTCCTAACTATAAACTACTGGCAGTGTAAGCAAGGTACTATGGGAGCTTATGAATGTGCGATTAAGGGCTAGAGTCAGTCACATCAAATACGCTGCCTTTCCACTTTAGCGGTCTGACAGCAGTCATTTCTGGATGCTGACAGTTATTTGCACAATAGTTTTTAGTTTTGTGAAAAGGCAATAGAATCTGAATATTTGCCAGGAAAAAGTAAGATAAACCCTTGTGCTTCCTATAGCTCTTGCTGGGGGCACAAGACTCTTCGAACTATCTAGGTGGTGACGTACCAGGTTCTTCAAGTCGGTTCTACACAAGAACCTGGACCCTGACCCAGAGACTGGGTTCAAGTTACTCCAGACTGACTCTAAATGTAACAAAACTAAGAAAAGGTTTTTTGTTTGTTTGTTTGCAACAGACTTAGCTTCATAGGAATGAAGGAATTAGGAAAATGAACATTTGGTGGCAATGATGGGTTTGAGGCTAAAGCTAGCAATGGCAAGGCTCCAAAGTAGCAGAAGCAGCTGCCAATTTAGCATCAGAGGACTTGAGGCAGAAACAGAATTTCAGAATAGTACATGTCGGAAAGGACTTTAGAGACCATCTAATCTAGGTCAGCTGCTTACTGAGCAGATGTTCAAAGTTAGAGTAAGTTAATGACAGCCCTATAATTAGGCTCAGGTATACTGACTCCAGGCCCAGTGCCTTTTCTATTACAGCACACAGATAAGGAGCTCAGAGACTGGGGGAAAGGCCACAGAGTATCAGCCCCTCATTTTCTGTTGATCCATCAGAAGTCCAGTAACGTGGGTTATAAATATCTAATTACCCTTCAAAGGAAGTTATTCAAATAATAATTAAGTTCATTGATTATTTTTCCCCTTCCTGTTACTTAAAACCTAACTTTTTACTTTAATCCAGTAAAGGAAATGAAAGGCATGCATTCTAATTACACATATTTGAATAATGTCAGAATTCAAGAACTGGAAAGAATCTTGGAGATGATTTAACTCAACTTCTTCAGTAAGCAAAGAAACAGAAAAGTTAAGGTTTTCAAGCCTTCCTATACTTACTAAGTCTTCTAACAATATTTAGGGTTCAACGTAAGAGAAATTACAAGTCTGAAATTCTATGGTAAACGAGTATGTGAGATAATTTATCTATTCTGCTCCTGCTCTTCAATCATACTGGTCAAGTGTATAAAAGATTAACCAAGACAAGAAATCATTTTAGAACGTTACCTTTAAATCGATATCAGAGAAAACTTAAAAAAATCTTGGGGGAGGGGGATAAACGTTTCTAAAGACATTTTCTAAAAAGATTATACCTACTAATAAAATTGAGGAAGTTCTTCCCAGCCAACTGAAACCATTAATATTAATATTTAAAGATTAAATTAGGAATGGGAAGTTTTCTCTATGTACTCTAAATACTCTGGAATTCAGGCAGCTTATTAATGTATAATGAGGAATAATTTGTACTAAGGTATTATTTCTGTTTAGTGTACATTAACTGTCTGATGAGAAAATACATTTAAGTATACAAAACTGCAATATTTTTCAAGAAAAAATGTTAAGTATCTTGGTGACTAGAATGTGATTAATGTAATTTCTGCTGCTGCTGCTAAGTCACTTCAGTCGTGTCCGACTCTGTGTGACCCCATAGACGGCAGCCCACCAGGCTCCCCCATCCCTGGGATTCTCCAGGCAAGAACACTGCAGTGGGTTGCCATTTCCTTCTCCAATGCATGAAAGTGAAAAGTGAAAGGGAAGTTGCTCAGTTGTGTCTGACCCTCAGCGACTCCATGGACTGCAGCCCACCAGGCTCCTCTGTCCATGGGATTTTCCAGGCAGGAGTACTGGAGTGGGGTGCCACTGCCTTCTCCAGTGTAATTTCTATTTATTTTTAATTATATAAAATAACGCAAATCCTGCTTAGGATCTGAACAAAAGCAATCTAGCCTCTTATTCTGTTAATGACAGATCAAGTGAATGATTATTAAAATCACTGTTTTTCCTCTCTTGAAATTCTGCAACTTTGAACAAACATTTTAATACCACAATCCAATAAGTTTTTTTTTCTCTAATAAGTTTCTAAAGCCAAACATTTTTCACTGGCTTAAATAAATTTTTAAGAATCTCTCTCTCTCTCACACACACACATAATTTGTCAAACTCTTTTATGCTATTATACAAAATTTAAAATTATAATCTAAAACTATTTATAGATTTATACTGGTAAATATAATCTCTACTTAGTACTTCAAGGTATATTACAAAAACATGTTATTCTTACACAAGACAATCTCAGCATGTGGAAAACAATTTCCAATCACTATTTACCTTGTCCTAAGAGCAAGCCAAGCAGCTTCTATGTCTGCATAGAGGTTCTTCTCTGTTGGTTTCCCAGAACTTGCACCATATCCAGAATAATCATATGAGAATATATTACAATTAATCCGTGATCCCAGTCCTATGTAAAAGCTGCTCATTTGACCAAGATCAACAGCATTTCCATGTGAAAAGAGTAAAGTGTATTTGGCATTGGGTGAGCAACGCACAAACATGCAGGCAATTCTGTTGCCTTTACTGGTTCTAGTCATGAAACACTCAATGGCATCTTTTTCTCTAGAAGAATATTGCCAGTCTGCTCGTTCTGATAGGTGTAAAGTCCAACGGCTTCCACTTTCATCACACATCAGCGTATAAGTTGGATCAGGTGGCAAAAATGCTAACTTTGAAGCAATTTTCCCTGGACAAGGTGGACAGCAGAAGAGGCAACATAGTTCACTAAACGAAAGATTATTCATCTTCTGAAAAAGAAAATAGTCAACGTTTTAATCACTGAATGTGCATTCTGCATTTACATACAATAAAAGTTAAAACAAAGACACCAACCAGTAAATTCTACTAGTGGTCGGTGTCTACTACTGTTATATGAAGTATCCTTGCCCCAGCAGATTTTTGGCATCTTTGTAGAAACACATTAAATCCTGAGGTGAGGCAAATACTCCTGAGCAGAAAACATATTCAAATACTATATGACACATTTAAAATAGTAGTGGTATCTTGTAATACTTAACCAAAATATGGAAAAATGATATTCTTAGCAGAGAATAGAGGTATAAATTTGCTATTTCTCCACAAAAAAAACAACAAAGGAGGTATGAAATATCTTTAGTTTGTAATTTCAGTGAAAATTCTCAGAATCTCAAGAGAAGTTAGGGATTTAACATAATAAATGTATAATAATAGCACTGATGAAGCACTTACTGTCTATCAGGCACTGTGCTAAGTGTACTATGCCTTTTAGCATGTTTAATCCTCTAAGCAACCCTCTTTGGCAGTCTGAGAAAGAAATCTGCACAAGGTGGATCAGCTGCAGAGCCAGCATTTTACACCAGGCTCAGGTCTCATCCTACATCACTAGGTTATATTGCCTCAAAGGCTCAGAACACTACTTGACTCAGAAGCCTATTATTTTAGCCATAGTGCCAGTGGCCTAAATAACTTATCAGACATTAAAATCAATATATGTTATGTATGTAATTATTGCCCAAATCAAGAAGGCGTTATTATGGAAAAAAAGGTAGAATCTGCTCAAGGAAAACTTTCAAATGGTTAGCCAGAAATAAGTGGAACGTTTGAAGTCAGAGTTGGGGGTAGCACTTATTAACCATTTAACCTTGAGCAAATTATTTACCTTTTTGACCTTTACTGTCTTCGTTAAGTAAATGCCTACAATGAACAGACTGGTTGTGAAGAACAAATACAATGATATTGTTAAAGCATTTAACACGGTAATAATGGCTATAGTCGACACTCAGAAATGGTCCACTTTCTCCTATGCCTTTTTCATCAATTTTTAAAAAGTATCCATAGTTCATATTAACTCAGGAACATAAATAAAGTATTACTTGTTTTCCCTACCTATGCAGGTCAGGAAGCAACAGTTCGAACTGGACATGGAACAACAGACTGGTTCCAAATAGGAAAAGGAGTACGTCAAGGCTGTATATTGTCACCCTGTTTATTTAACTTATATGCAGAGTACATCATGAGAAACGCTGGACTGGAAGAAACACAAGCTGGAATCAAGATTGCCAGGAGNGTATGTCTTCTTTGGAGAAATGACTGTTTAGTTCTTTGGCCCATCATAACCATAGTTTTATGGAAAGAATATTCAGACAAGACTTTTCTAGAGAAAAAGATGAGCAAAATCTAAAATGCTAAATGAAAAAGACAACAGACAAGCTTTAAAAGTTAAAAATATCATGAATAAGTTAAATAACTGATGAAATATATGAATTTCTTGAGTAACAGAACAGCAACAACAAAAATACCTAATAAAAAATGAACAAGATCTGAAAAGACATTTTCCCAAAGACGATATCCAAATGGTGAATAAACACATCAAAGGATGCTCAACATCATTACTCATTAGTGAAATGCAGTTCAAAATCACAACATACCAGTTCAATCCCACTAGGATGGCAATTAAAAAAAAAAAAAAAAAGCTTGACAACGATATTGAGAAATTGGACCCTTCATAACACTGTTGATGACTAAGCAATTCTAATCCTAGGTATACACCCAAGAGACATGAAAATATATGTCTACACAAAGACCTGTAAATGAACGTTCACAATGGCATAATTCATAAGAGCTAAAGAGGCAGAAACCATTCAAATGGTCATTGTCTCAATAAACAAAATGTGGGTTATCCACATGATGAAATACTGAATAAAAATAGGAGCCAAGTATTGGTGCATTCTACAAAGTGGAAGGATCTTGAAAGAAGCCAGTCACGAAAGATCATTTTATGATTCTATTTATATGAAACATCTAGAATAGGCAAATCTATGGAAATAGAAAGAGATTATTAGTTTTCAAGCACTGTGGAGCATGGAAAGTTGGGGAACAATGGCTATTGAGTATTATGGGGTTTCTTTTTAATGAAAACACTCTATATTTGACTTGGGTGGTGGTTGCACAGCTTCAATAATAGTAACCTTTAAAAAATGTATTAAAAAAACCCAAAAAACTAGTATCCTTACCTCTCAGTATGTAGAACACAAACTCCAGATGGATTATAAACCCAAAAGTCAAAACTAATACAACTCAGAAAAAAAAAATCCATAAAAGAGAAAATACTAGCAAATTGAGCTTCAACCAAATAAAGAATTTCTATTCAGTAAAAAAATGCTTTGGGAAATATGATTTTTTTCATCTAAAACCAGCCAGTCAGAGGGTTAATATCTAAAATAAGACTTCTACATAAACAAGAAAATAATAAAAAACTCAAGAGAGGAAATGGATGAAACATATGAATAAGCAGAAAGATACACAGGTTAACAAATATATGAAGAAAGGTCATTCTGTACGTCTAGTGCCATGCAAAGTATCTGACACATAATGAAGTCTCTAACATAATTTTTTAGATGAATGAGTTAATAATTATTAGTGAAGTGAAAGTTGCTCAGTCCTGTCTGAATCTTTGTGACCCCATGAACTATACAGTCCATGGAATTCTCCAGGCCAGAATACTGGAGTGGGTAGCCTTTCTCTTCTTCAGGGGATCTTCCCAACCCAGGGATCAAACCCAGGTCTCCCACATTGCAGGTGGATTCTTTGCCAGCTGAGCCACAAGGGAAGCCCAAGAATACTGCAGTGGGTAGCATACCCCTTCTTCAGCAGGTCTTCCTTACCCAGGAATCAAACCGGAGGTCTCCTGCACTGCAGGTGGATTCTTTACCAACTGAGCTATCAGGGAAGCAGTAAGTTTATTAAGATTAACTCAATTCTCCTCACCTCAGAAGTTCCCACAAAAGGAAAAAAGTTTACAAACCAACATGTTAAGAAAGAAAGCCAGCATATTTTGTGACAATTATTTAGGTGTTCTGTATGGTGGCAGCATAGAAGCAATCAAATAAAAATGTATGAATCTGAATGAGGTAGGAAAAGCATTGCTAGTTACTAAAATCGTTCAGTGCATTATAAAGTACAGAATATAACAGTCTCCCAGGGAGAAGGAAATCTTGCCCCTTTGGCAATCAATTCACAAAATGAAAGGTCAGCTCAATGTTAAACAGATGGCCCATTGTGAAAATTAAGGTTTTCCTTTTGGCGGGGGACTCAGTTATTTTACTCTTATAGCAGAAGGAAGTTCCTAAAATTGAATGAAATAATAATTTAAGAACCTGCTTCTCCTGGTAACTTTTTCCTGCTCAAGGACAATGGAAAAAAGATGAACACCTGAGTCTTTTCTCAGCAAAACAGGAAGACTAGTGTTAAAGATCGTCCTTAAATAAAATGACATACTATAATCTCCTTCCTTTCTTCTGACACAAGAAATTACTGAAATGACTTGCGACAATTCCTGATGTAATAACATGTACTGAAAAAAAATCTTACTTTGATCTCTTTTGTAATAGTTTCTTGGTAATGCAGATTGTCTCATATCACTATCATGTACAAAGAATAATTGTTTCTTTTAGGGTTCAGGAGTTTGTTGTAATGAATCGAACTAGAAATTAGAGACTTACATTGTTTCAAACTGCCAGAAGAAACTCCAAAAAGTAAAAATTAAGTTGAAATTATAGCAGAGTCTGTCTACCACCAGAGATGTATAAACAAGGTAGATGTCTGAAAATTAAGAGCAAGAGGTAGCAAAGATCAGAATGAAGTCAGAAGTGATGGCACAGAAGATACTCAACTATGAAAAAGAAAGGAAAAAACAATTAAGGTTAGTTCTGTGCAAGGAGGTCATGATCCCAGCACACCCCAAGTGACTAATGTAAAGGAAATTACCATTAATACTACTATACAGAGGGGGTTAATCACATTCAGCTCAGTAGCCTAGGGGTGTGTCAAAGCCAGGGAAATTAAGCTCACTTCAGTCTTCTTGGAGGGCACCAAGTGACTGAGGTACTGCCGCCCTAACATCCAGCATGTTATCTGTAGTAACATTTACCAAAGTATAGCAACAAGGAAAATACCTGTGTTACGGTTTTTTAGGGAGCCAAAGGTGAGTCTGAGTGAACTCCAGGAGTTGGTGATGGACAGGGAGGCCTGGCGTGCTGGGATTCATGGAGTCACAAAGAGTCGGACACGACTGAGCAACTGAACTGAACTGAACTGAACTGATACATTACTTTGGCAACAAGGGTCCGTCTAGTCAAGGCTCTGATTTTTCCAGTAGTCATGTATGGATGTGAGAGTTGGGACTGTGCAGAAAGCTGAGCACCGAAGAATTGATGTTTTTCAACTGCAGTGTTGGAGAAGACTCTTGAGAGTTCCTTGGGCTGCAAGGAGATCCAACCAGTCCATTCTAAAGGAGATCAGTCCTGGGTGTTCTTTGGAAGGAATGATGCTAAAGCTGAAACTCCAGTACTTTGGCCACCTCATGAGAAGAGTTGACTCATTGGAAAAGACTCTGATCCTGGGAGGGATTGGGGGCAGGAGGAGAAGGGGACGACCAAGGATGAGATGGCTGGATGGCATCACCGACTCGATGGACCTGAGTCTGAGTGAACTCCGGGTTGGTGATGGACAGGGAGGCCTGGCGTGCTGCGATTCATGGGGTTGCAAAGAGTCAGACACGACTGAGCAACTGAACTGAACTGATATATTACAGAGTTCAGTGCATACAGAGAAATGGAATATTCATCATTAAGGAAATTTGGCAACATTTATTTTCCAGTAAAGACAGAACACCCAGGACTTCCCTAGTAGTCCAGTGGGTAGGAATCCGCCTATCAATGCAGAAGACATGGGTTCAGTCCCTGGTCTGGGAAGATTCCACATGCTGAGAGGCCACTAAGCACACTACAGACCCCATGTGCTGCAACTGCTGAAGCCCATGCACTGAGAATCTGTGCAATCAGAGTTCATGGTCCGCAACAAGAGAAGCCGCTGCAACGAGAGAAGCCGCTGCAACGAGAAGCTTGTGCAGAGTAGCCCCTGCTTGCAGCAACTGGAAAAGCCCTTGTGCAGCAATGAAGATCCTGCACTCCGCCGCCCCCAAAAGAGCATCCAAAATACTCAGAATGATCAAAATTTCTGCTGTTACTTAGAAACTAGGTGTTTACTATATGTTGTTTAGTTTTTAATTGGAGTATTATTGCTTTACAAGTTGTGTTGGTTTCCGCTGTACAATAATGTCAATCAGCTATATGTACAAATACAGCCTGTGTGTGTGCGCTTAGTTGCTCAGTCATGTCTGACTCTTTGGGACCCCATGGACTGTATAGCCCACCAGACTCCTCTGTCCATGGGGATTCTCCAGGCAAGAATACTGAAGTGGGTTGCCGTGTCCTCCAGGGGATCTTCCCAACCCAGGGATTGAACCTAGGTCTCCCGTATTGCAAGCGGACTCTATCATCTTGAGCTACCAGGGAAGCCTGAAATACAGCTTATGCAACTCATTTCTTTGAGGTAGGTGATGTTTATTTCTTCTTTTTCATCATTATAAGAATCAACAAGGCTTCCCTGGTGACTCAGAGGTAAAGAATCTGTCTGCCAATGTAGGAGACACAGGTTCAATTCCTAATCTGGTAAGATCCTACATGCCATGAGGCAGCTAAGCCTGTGGGCCACAACTACTGACTCCTGAACAAGAGAAGCCATCACAATGATAAGCTCATGCACTGCAGCAGGAAAGTAGCCGCCACTGGCAGCAATGACCCAGCACAGCCAAAAAAAAATCAACAGCAGAAGTACTCCACTGTATGTGAGATCAAAAGACTTGATTGAGTGACTACTGGGAAAAAAAGACTTAGGAAAGGAATTTTTCAAAGCACTGTATTTTTTTTTTTATATTTCAAATTGAAAGGAAAAATTTCACAAAACTATTCACTGAATCACGTCAGTTACTTTTTAAGACAAAGTTACAATTTTTAAATATGAATAAGATTCTAGAGAAACTTAGTAACTGGACCAATGTACCACTTGAGAACACCTATGAAATGTGGTTTTTGTTGGTACACTGAACAGATGCGCTAATAATTCTATGTTTTAAAAAATTTAGGAGTTTCTCAAATAGGCAATGGAGAAGACAATGGCAACTCACTCCAGTACTCTTGCCTAGAAAATCCCATGGACGGAGGAGACTGGTGGGCTGTAGTCCACGGGGTCACGAAGAGTTGGACACGACTGATCGACTTCACTTTCACCTTTCACTTTCATGCATTGGAGAAGGAAATGGCAACCCACTCCAGTGTTCTTGCCTGGAGAATCCCAGGGATGGGGGAGCCTGGTGGGCTGTCGTCTCTGGGGTCGCACAGAGTCGGACACGACTGAAGCGACTTAGCAGCAGCAGCAGCAAGTAGGCAAAACATACTGGGCAATGTCAAAGTAAGTTTCCTTTCCTGTTGGTGAGAAAGTTTGGGTCAGACACATAAAAATGTTGAGGTCTACCAGAAATACCAAAATAATCTCACTCCTAGTGTTAGTATATTTTTTTTAGTAGAAGAAAGTTAAACTGTTAGAATCGGAAGTCAGGAAACTGGAACTATGACATGATTATGGACAATGGAAATCAAGGCTGAGGAGCCTATAAAAGCTACACCAAGCAAACTAAAATTGCCTCAGCAGTCCTACATACAGGTCAATGCAGCCATTTCTGTAATTCTTATGTTTTCCTTTAGTTTTAAAATTCTTACTGCACTAGAGTACAGGAGCCACTACCTATCTACAGCTACTTAAAGTAATTAAACATCCAGTTCCTCAGCCACACTAGCCACATGTGTTTGCTGTTGTTGTTCAGTCACCCAGCCATGTCTGACCATTTTGCAACCCCATGGAATGCAGCGTGCCAAGGCCTCCCTGTCCCTCACCATCTCCTGGAGTTCGCCCAAGTTCATGTTCATTCCAAACTGCACAGTGCAGAATGAGGATTTCCATCACTGGACAAAGTCCTAGCAGGTAGTGTTGAACTAAGAGAATTCAAACCCAGGCAATGCAGAACCACAGTTTACATGTTTAATATCCACACCAGCTTTAAATGCTGGTGCTCCTTCCTCACCAATCTTCCCATCAAAGTACATATAAGCTATTTTTATAGATTCTGTTGAACAAGTAACCACTTAGAACTAAATGAGACTACCTACACAACAATAGATGATTATCATCTTAACAAAAATATTACATCTAATCCAATCTTAACTTAAAAGCCATTTTATTTAACAATGTTGTTAAAAGGTTCCTTGTATGTTGGAGTTGCAAGTAAACAGTAAGAAACTATTAAGAATGTATGTGACTACTAGCTAACTGATTTCTCTGAACACAGTCCATACAATATTCTAAACACTTAAAAATCCTGATGATACACTCAACCTGAACAACTCAACCTGAACAACTGAATCAAGTCTTCTTGTTTAAGCAGGAGGACAGTTTGATGACTTGAATATGCTAATATCACAGACTCCTATAAAACTCTTGGTGATTATAAAGTGCAATTTCAAAGTCATACTTCTACATGTTGCTGAGCATATGCTAAAATATGAACAGACACATATTTTCCTACCCATAATCATGGCATTTGTGGCACTTCTCATGAAACACTTTCTAAAACATGCTTATCTTCAAAGTTCACAATGTACACTGGTGAAGATATTCCACAAATAAACATTATCTTCTCCGTATTTATAAGAAGTAACATCTGTTTCTGGGACATTTTCCTGGTGAACACTTAAACACACTACATTACCTTAAAACACCCATCCACAGCACAATATAATCAAAGTAGTTAATAAGGTTCAGAAAATTTGAAATGTACATGGTGCTAACATTACAGGCAGCATAACTGAGATTACTATGATATTAAAAAGTAACATTCCAATTATAAAAGTATTGTTTAAGACATGGTTTAAAAAAGGTCAAACAACAAAGTTTAAAAAATAAAAAGTAAGTCTCCTTCCAGGCTAAATAAAGTAAGTACTGGCTGAAAGTCAATTTAAGAATTCAGTTCCCTAGTTATTCTTCCGAATTCAGAAGACCAGTGGTTTACATTGGAAGAACCTTCTGAGGAAGCAGAATAATCTGAAAGATACAATGATACTTATATGGGAAGGTTACATGGGGAAGTTGTGGGAAGGAGAATGTAACAGTTTGGGGCCTTTTGTAAGGGGGATGTCAACATATAAGAAGTAGCAATATAATATTGTTATTTAGGAGGTAAGTACCAAAGAGACAGAAAAGGGATCCAGTTTGCTAATTTTTACAAATTTTGTAGAATCATTTGGTTCTTTAACCATATGCTTGTATGAATTCGATAAAAATAAAGATTTAAAGCAAAAGTCTCTTCCCTAATCCCACCAGAAACTCAAACCCAAACCAGGCTCCATCCCAGAAATTATGTTGCTGGGTCATCTGCTTTTAGATCTGATGTTTAATACCACACTCATATGTTTAGTCTCCACTATCATAATGTTTCATTATTACGAAAAATTCAGAGAATTTACCCTTTCTCCGTTCTCTGCTCATTTTGATGTTAATTTGAAGTTTTTATAGGTTATTTTTATAACTTTCAACATTATACTTGAATCTTCACTTCTTATTCCTCCAACTTTAGGAAGTTTCTATTGGCTTCCCATGTAATCAAATACCATTATAACTGGCTATAAAATTATATTCATATTAAATTTTATATCATTTGCAGCTTATCATTATTAAATTTTTGTTTTATAAGATGATTTTTTTTAACAGGTAACAATAAAAATTATCTGCAGTGTTATCCACTGCCATCCAAGTAGTACGGTGTTTTAGGTCACTAAATTCCAAGTGTNAAATTACATTCATATTAAATTTTATATCATTTGCAGCTTATCATTATTAAATTTTTGTTTTATAAGATGATTTTTTTTAACAGGTAACAATAAAAATTATCTGCAGTGTTATCCACTGCCATCCAAGTAGTATGATGTTTTAGGTCACTAAATTCCAAGTGTTAAGGGGCTTTTATAACTGTGATAACTGCTTAAAAATAAGGCACATTTCACTTTGTTTCTTATTTGGACTTTCTGAAGAACCTAATTCTCTCAGACCTGTGCCTTTTTTTAGTCTTTACAAAATTCAGAAGCTTTCATAACATTTAATATATTCCATCATCTTATTCTCAGAATTTGTGCAACAGAATCTCTGTTGTTTCTGAAGATGTTCTTAGATCCCAGTGAGTTTTGTTTTAATTTGAAACAATTATTTTCTGGGACATTTCCCAGTCCAGCTGTGTGTCTATCCAGGATTTCTTTACATCTTCCTTCTGTTGTTTCATACCATGTTTTAATCCTTCTGTGGGATTATTTTTTGTTTGGTTTTGCTAGAATACACCTCCAAGCATCTGCCCTCCCTCCTTCACAAGGGCTGGAGGAAAACAAAGCATATTTCAGTGAACACTTTCAAGTTCTTATTTAGATTTCACACCTATGGCAAATTAGGCATGCTTTAGAATTACAAATTTAAAAAAAATTTCCACCCCAATTTAGATATTAGTCCACATGATGATGTAAGTTAGCATTCAATATTGATTGCTAATGCCAATGTGATTTTTTGTTCCTTTAAAAAAAAAACACCTCTTTCTTAAAAAAAAAATAAATCAGATTTTCCTCTATCCTTAGCTTTGAAATTCTACAAGACTATGTATGTCTAACGTGTGTTGTTTTTCACTGATACTGTTGTGTATTTAACAAGTCATTTTGATCTGAAGCCCCAAGACTTAAAGAATTTTTCTTCTACTGTTTTTTAATTCCCTCCCCATCTCCTTTCTTTTCTACCAGGAATTCGTATATAGGAATCCCAGGACTAATATACTTACAAACTTTTTCTTTTTCTCCTTCTCTTTCAGCTCTATTTCCTAGGGAATTTCTCTTGTTCAGTTCAGATTGCTACTTTGGTACTCTATAGAGTATAAAAACAACTTTTACTTAAAAACCTTTTGGTTTAGGGGTGCAATATCTTCTTAAATCTCTTAGAATACTGAGCCAAACTTTTATTGTTCTGTCCAACTGTGTTTTTCAGATGACGTTTGTTCCCTCTGTTTGTTCATCTTTTATTTTCACGCTGTTAGACTGCTTCTTCACTTACAATTCATATTTAGGAACAAAGAATTAAAATGAATATCCTTTATATTTGTGTAAGCATGCTGACCCAGGAGTCACACAGAAGTCACTCAAAAGCCAATGACAGCTGAGCTAAAGTTTGTAAAACAAAACAAATAAAACAGTACTATCACTGTTGACTTTCAGTGATATAAATCTGCAGGTATGGTATTTTGCTAGGTTATGAAAGCCAAACTAGTGTTTATTTATCAAAATACTTATATAGCTAGATCTTGTAAAAAGAAAAAAAAAAAATAATCCTCATAACAACCCTATGAAAGAGATGCCCTTATCCTCCCCACAAGCCCAATTTACAGATGAGAAAACTGAGAAGTTGGATTTCCCTAAGGTAACTATAGTGAAGCCAGGATTCCTGCTTGATAGTTTGACCCAGAGTCCATGTTTCTAATCACTGTGTTAAGATCAGTCTTGGGAAAGAAATGTTTTGCTATGTATGGTGTGGACATGGAAAGAGTATAATGAGTCTAGTGGACAAAGAGAAGCAACGAGGAAAAGATCTTCCCATTTCATAACATAAAACCCAAAGTCAAACCACATAAAATTTAAAATTTTTTATATGAAAACTTTATATGAAAAAGTTTTTTGGGGGTTTAGAAGGTAAGAATANGTGTGAGGGTGCGTAAGGGGTGGAGGCAAGTTGCTCGTGCTCAAGGCCCCTCCTGCCACTTTGTGGCTTTGACTTACTCTGAATTCAGATCCGTTAGTGTCTTTTCAAGCCAACCCTCAGCGTTTCTGGGTCCTCTGAAAAGCTCAGCACAGTAACAGTGATGGACATGGAATGAGCATATTCAGCCGTTCAAAATGGTCTTGTCCTCCTGAAGTCTCTGGGCTGACCCTCCAACCCCGTGAGTCCCCGTGAGAGCGGAGCCGCCACCCAGAAACTTGGGGAGACGGAGGGCCACAGCGGGCCCCTGACGGAGGTGGGACGCCCCTCGCTCCCCTTCCCACCTCCAGGCTGTTGGAGGGATTTTACTCCACGGCTGCTTTTCTCCTTGTGTGATATCCTCTGTGCTCTCTCTGCAGTCGGGCAGATGGAGAGGTTACCCCCCCCGCTGTCTCGGTGAGGGATGTGGTGAGGGAATAGCAAAACCAGCCTGTATTATAGATTCTGAGCTCTTGGGCATTAAAATGCCTAAAATGTCAGGGTTAGAGTGTTTTCAGTACAGTTAGAAGATCCAGAGAGGCCAGACCCCCTTCCCAAAGCACCACCCCTCCCTGTCTGTCCTGCCGTGTCTGTCTCTATAGCACCATTGCTGCTGATGATACAGGCACACTGCTTCTTCTCTGTCTCCCCACAGGAAGGTGAGCACCCTATGATGGAGTGTGGAGTGCTTGGCTTTGCTCACCTTTGCATCCCTGCCACACAGAATGGGGTCTAGCAGAGAGTGGGGGTTCATTCAGTATTTGCTGGATGAACAGACTGTTTTGAGCAGAGACAGACTTCCCCTAATGAGAAGGAATGCTGCTGGTCAGGGAACAAGGGAGAGGACGGAGGTACCTGGGGCATCTCCGATGAGGTCCCGACGTGGAATTAGCATATTAGCAAATGTGGAATTAGCACATTAGCTAATATGGAATTAGCATTGTTGTTGAGTTGCTCAGTCGTGTCCAACCTTTGCGGCCCTGTGGACTGAAGCACGCTAGGCTTCCCTGTCCTTCACCATCTCCTGGAGTCGGTGATGCCATCCAACCATCCCATCCTCTGTCGTACCCTTCTCCTCCAACCTTCAATTTTTCCCAGCATCAGGGTCTTTTCCAATGAGTTGGCTCTTACTTATATGGAATATGGAATTAGCATGTTAGCTAGCGTTAGCACGTTAGCTTCCAGGAGGGAAAGGCCGGGCTCCTGAGGGCAGCAGCAGGAGCTCCAGAGGACTGGGCTGTGTGGGGTCTCCCACGATGGCCCATCAGGTCTCGGTCCCTGGTGTGGTGCAGAAAGGGCAGGAGCCACCAGACCGGAGGCCGTGTGGGCCAGGATAATGGTCCCTAGCCAGCAGTGACCTCAGTGGATCAGCAGCACTGGGATGGCATATGGGCTGATGTCACAGCCCTGCAGAACAGCGAGAAGGACCTCCACAGACCAGGGAGGACGTCTCCTGGCATCTGCAAATGTGCCGTTGAAATGACAGAGTTACAGTCATTTTCTTGGCAACTCACTCCAGGATTCTTACCTGGAGAATCCCTTGGACACGGGAGCCTGGTGGGCTATGGTGTGTAGGGCCTCGAAGAGTCAGACACGACTGAAGCGACTTAGCATGCACGCAAAGGCATTTTCTTACACCCACGTGTCCGGGCAGATTCAGGCCACCCACCTGTGAGGCCCCTGGCTTCTGTTGCACACATGTGCTGTTCTCCTTCTTTTTTTTTTTTTTTTGCTGTTCTCCTTCTGTTAGTGACGTGGAGAGAGGTGCAGGGATGGGGAAGGTGCATGTGGTTATTGTATATATGTGTGAAGCAAATGAACTTTAAACTAGTGAGGTTTTTTTTTCTTTTTTTGGTGGGAGGAGGCGGGTGGAAGTATCCAGAGCTATTTTGAGCACAGCAGGAACATCATGCTATTTGCCCAGCACTGGCTGGGTGTCTTTCCACTGCTTAGGCCAGGCCCCACAGTCCCCAGACCAACCTTCCTAATATTTTCATCTATACACACCAGGTTCTAGCCAGACATATGTCCCTCTGAGCTGTTCATCCTCTCCTATTGGCTCTCTTTAAGTATGGCTAATTACGCAGGACGTTTATGTGTTCAGGAGAAACTGGTTGGGTCAGAGTCTCTTTCTGTTGCAAGTATGCTCAGCTGCATCTGACTCTTGCGACCCCATGGACTGCAGCCCACCAGGCTCCTCTGTCCATGGGATTCTCCAGGCAAGAGTACTGGAGTGGGTTGCTATTTCCTTCTCCAGAGAGCCTCTCTTCAGCAATTAGATTCATTCACTATGGGCTTCCCTAGTGGCTCAGTTGGTTAAGAATCTGCCTGCAAGGCAGGAGACCGTGGCTTGATCCCTGGGTGGGGAAGATCCCCTGGAGGAGGAAATGGCAAGTCACTCCAGTATTCTTGCCTGGAGAATCCCATGGACAGAGGAGCCTGGCGGGCCCCAGTCTATGGGGTCACAAAGAGTTGGACACGACTGAGTGACTAACTCTTCCACTTTACTCAGTATGTGGACTCTAAAGTAATTCACCTGAACTTCTTTAACATATACTTGAAAATTCACATTTCCAGGAGCATGGCAGTGAGCAGAGGCCAGTGGACTGGCAGTGGGGTTTGAACCCCATCTGGGCACCACGAGGGCTGAGGACAACCAGCTACTGATTCACATGATTTTTTTCCCCTCTCTGTTAATGTGTGATATCACAAAAGAACAAAGATAAGTGCCATGGAATTCAGACCCATGCCCAGTTGTCTAAAGAGAAGGAATCTCACCTGTGAGTTTGTAAAGCACCAATTTTACCAATATTTTCTACCCATTGAATTGTTCCTAGAGTCTACCAGCTGTAGAGAAGTCCCCACGGGCCAAGTAGTAAGGGTTACATCAGTTATCACCTGGTGGGAGCTGAAGCCAGCCTTGTCTATACGTTATGGAGGATGGGAAGGATGTGGCTGTATCCCAAAGAACCTTCATCACAGTCGTGATGCTGAATGCCCAGGTTAGAGGCAAACATCTGATTCTTGATAAATGGAATATTTCCTGCCATATCTGTAAACAAAGGACATCACAGTCCTCAGCAACTGCAGCCACCAGCGGGTGGTGAGCTGCTGAGTACAGAGGAAACAAACTCAGGATGTGAAAACACAGGGTGCCCCAGAGAGCAGAGGTGAGAATCAAAAACGTGATGTCAGTGAGCCCAGGCTGTAGTGTCTTCCCATATGCGCGAAACCATTAAATTCCTTAACTTGACACCTAGTTTTCTATTAAACAGTCATCTTTTGTTCGTACTACCTGACCTTTGTTGCAAAACTATATATCCTAGCTCCCTCCTCCCAGTCCCCAGCTCAGAGCAGTTCTCTCAGGGTTACCTGAGAGGCTGCCTCCTGGGTTTGAAGTCCTAAAAATTCCCACCTAATAAAAACCCAAGTGCTGCAGCAGTAAAGAATCTGCCTGCCAGTTTAAGAGGTGCAAGAGATACAAGTTTGATCCCTGGGTCAGGAAGATCCCCTGGAGAAGGAAATGGCAACCCACTCCAGTATTCTTACCCGGAGAATTCCGTGTATAGAAGAGCCTGGCTGGCTACAGTTCATGGGGTTGCAAAGAGTCAGATCTGATTGCTCACAAACACTTCAGTGAAACACAACTCAGCTTTTGGGTTGTGAATATTTTTTAGTCAACATCCCCTTGAGAATGGGTCTGACACTGGCCCCTGTATATATTCTAACTATGAATAGGAATGCTATGGGCTTATTATTTTTTTACAACTATTCTTAAACCAGTTATTTATTTGAATCGGTAATACAAACACAGCACAAAATGCACAAAGTATCCAGTGAAAGGGTGTGAGGTGACAGACAAGTCTTCCTCCTGCCCTTCACCCAGTCGCCCTTCC
This sequence comes from Raphicerus campestris, assembly GCA_006410735.1. Classification (NCBI taxonomy): domain Eukaryota; kingdom Metazoa; phylum Chordata; class Mammalia; order Artiodactyla; family Bovidae; genus Raphicerus; species Raphicerus campestris. Next base: position 498,430 of record SJYW01022467.1, read on the forward strand.
CCAGAGGCAGAGTTTATTTTAGTTCTGAAGAGAGTGAAGGGACTCAGCCCTACATGGAATTAGAAAGCTGTGTAACGTCACAGTTAGGACCTGGACTCAGGCAGATTCTGTTCAGAGCCAGGCGGCACCACATCCTGACCCAGAGCCCAGACACCAGCAGGATTTGTCCCCTTGGGTTGTTGAGATAATTAAGTGAGCAAAGCGCTGCGGTCTTAGCACAGCCCCCAGGCCGTATTTACACTCCATAAGCGTTGGCTATTCTAGGCGCTGATAGGCAACTGAGCGTGGAGGAGGGTGGAACGGATGAGCGAGGCACGCTGACTACTCTCCAGGGATATCCTTCAGCCCTTGTTACCCTAAGTGTGGTCCCCGGAAATCCCTGGGAGTTTGCTAGAAATTCAGGATCGCACACGCTTCCCCAGACCTGCCCGATGAGAAGCAGCTGTCAGATGGGCTCCATGGATGACCTGCACATGTGTGACAGTTTGAGAAGCTCTGTCCTACACAAGCCCAGGGTCCTTGAGAGAACGGGCTGTGACCTCCACCTCTGGGAAGCCAGAGATGCTGTTTCTCCACCTTCGGACAGGAGCCCCTTAGAAGTCTCAGGTTGAAAACGCAGGATAAAAACATGCTTAAGGGAAAAGCCTCTTCCCCTCCCACTCCCCAGCTTTCTTTTCCACGTTGGACTTCCCAGGCCTGATCACCTGTGACCTCCAGTGTGGCTGGAATGTGTCCTCTTTTGTCCTGCAGCTTGACAGCAACCCGATAGGGGGCTGGGGGCGGGTGGCATGTTGTTTTCAAAGTGACACAGGAGACGCAGTGGAGCCTGCCCAACAAGCTGCAGGGCTGCCAGGATGCCAACTGGGGCGCCAAGGTCCTGGCAGTGGGGGGTTGTCTTAGTCAGGGCTTGTCACTAAAAACCAGGTCTACGTGGGGTGAGAGATTGGAGGTTGGAGGGGCTCAGGAGCTGACAACCGCTGCTGTCTGCCACATGTTTCAACCCTTAGCTAAGAGTACATGACATTCAGAAAGCACCCCTTGCCTTTAAAATATTATTGCATACTCTGATGAGCTTCCCTAGTGGCTCAGCGTAAGGAATCTGCTTGCCAGTGCAGGAGGTGTGGGTTCAATCCCTGGGTTGGGAAGACCCCATGGAGAAGGAAACAACCCACTCCAGTATTCTTGCTTGAAGAATCCCATGGACAGGGGACTGGTGGGCTACAGTCCCAGGGTCACAAAAGTGACAGACACGACTGAGTGACTAATCAACAGTGTACGATGATGGGGGGCGTGTGTCGTTATACATTTGCCAAAACCCACTGGATGTGCAGCACTAAGGTCAGCCCTGATGTCAGCTGTGGACTTAGGGTGTTAACAGCATGCCAGTGCGAGTTCATTATTATAACAAACATGCCACTCTGGGTGGGGGGTGTTAGCAGGGGGGGAGG
>SJYW01022467.1:508860-561909 GCA_006410735.1 Raphicerus campestris
GGGAGGGACGGGGGGGGGTGCAAAAGGGAAACCTCGGTACCTTCCTTTCAGTTTTGCTCTGGACCTAAAACTATTCTAAAAGAAAACATACAACTTGTCAACTGGATCAGCTATAGACAAGAAAAGAAAACCAAGGTTGAGGCATGGGGCAGCGTGTTTTTCAAAAATCACCGTTAGAACAGAAATAACTTAGAACTAGGCTATCCAATCGAGAAGACTTCAGTTCAGTTCAGTCGCTCTGAACTCTTTGCGACCCCATGGACTGCAGCACGCCAGGCCTCCCTGTCCATCACCAACTCCTGGAGCCTACTCAGACTTATGTCCATGGTGTCAGTGATGCCATCCAGCCATCTCATCCTCTGTCGTCCCCTTCTACTCCTGCCTTCTATCTTTCCCAGCACCAGGGTCTTTTCAAATGAGTCAGTTCTTCGCATCAGGTGGCCAAAGTATTGGAGTTTCAGCTTCAACATCTGTCCTTCCAATGAAATATTCAGGACTGATTTCCTTTAGGATGGACTGGTTGGATCTCCTTGCTGTCCAAGGGACTCTCAAGATTCTTCTCCAACACCACAGTTCAAAAGCATCAGTTCTTTGGCACTCAGCTTTCTTTAGGAGAAGGAAATGGCAACCCACTCCAGTGTTCTTCCCTGGAGAATCCCAGAGATGGCGGAGCCTTGGGGGCTGCCATCTATGGGGTCGCACAGAGTCAGACACAACTAAAGTAACTTAGCAGCAGCAGCTTTCTTTATAGTCCAGCTCTCACATCTGTACATGACTACTGGAAAAAACATAGCTTTGCCTAGATGGACCTTTGTTGGCAAAGTAATGTCTCTGCTTTTTAATATGCTGTCTAGGTTGGTCATAGCTTTTCTTCCAAGGAGTAAGCGTCTTTTAATTTCATGGCTGCAGTCACCATTTGCAGGGATTTTGAAACCCAATAAAATAAAGTCAGCCACTGTTTTCATTGTTTCCCCATGTATTTGCCATGAAGTGATGGACCAGATGCCATGATCATAGTTTTCTGAATATTGAGGGTTTTTCTTTATTTATTTTATTGGAGGCTAATTACTTTATAATACTGTAGTGGTTTTTGCCATGTCTTCCCCATCCTGAACCCCTCTGCCACCTCTCTCCCCATCCCATCCCTTAGAGTCATCCCAGTTTTAAGCCAACTTTTTCACTCTCCTCTTTCATTTTCATCAAGAAGTTCTTTAAGTTCTCCTCTTTCTGCCATAAGGGTGGTGTCATCTGCATATCTGAGGTTATTGATATTTCTCCTGTCAATCTTGATTCCAGCTTGTGTCTCTTCCAGTCCAGCGTTTCTCATGATGTACTCTGCATAGAAGTTAAATAAGCAGGGTGACAATATACAGCCTTGACGTACTCCTTTTCCTATTTGGAACCAGTCTGTTGTTCCATGTCCAGTTCTAACTGTTGCTTCCTGACCTGCATACAGATTTCTCAAGAGGCAGGTCAGGTGGTCTGGTATTCCCATCTCTTTCAGAATTTTCCACAGTTTATTGTGATCCACACAGTCAAAGGCTTTGGCATAGTCAATAAAGCAGAAATAGATGTTTTTCTGGAACTCTCTTGCTTTTTCCATGATCCAGCGGATGTTGGCAATTTGATCTCTGGTTCCTCTGCCTTTTCTAAAACCAGCTTGAACATCAGGGAGTTCACGGTTCACGTATTGCTGAAGCCTGGCTTGGAGAATTTTGAGCATTACTTTACTAGCATGTGAGATGAGTGCAATTGTGTGGTAGTTTGAGCATTCTTTGGCATTGCCTTTCTTTGGGACTGGAATGAAAACTGACCTTTTCCAGTCCTGTGGCCACTGCTGAGTTTTCCAAATTTGCTGGCATATTGAGTGCAGCACTTTCACAGCATCATCTTTCAGGATTTGAAACAGCTCAATTGGAATTCTTTCTCCTCCACTAGCTTTGTTTGTAGCGATGCCTTCTAAGGCCCACTTGACTTCATATTCCAAGATGTCTGGCTATAGATTAGTGATCACATCATCATGATTATCTGGGTTGTGAGAATCTTTTTTATATAGTTCTTCTGTGTATTCTTGCCACCTCTTCTTAATATCTTCTGCTTCTGTTAGGTCCATACCATTTCTGTCTTTATCGAGCCCACCTTTGCATGAAATATTCCCTTGGTATCTCTGATTTTCTTGAAGAAATCTCTAGTCTTTCCCATTCTGTTGTTTTCCTCTATTTCTTTGCATTGATCACTGAAGAAGGCTTTCGTATCTCTTCTTGCTATTCTTTGGAACTCTGCATTCAGATGCTTATGTCTTTCCTTTTCTCCTTTGCTCTTCACCTCTCTTCTTTTCACAGCTATTTGTAAGGCCTCCCCAGACAGCTATTTTGCTTTTTTGCATTTCTTTTCCATGGGGATGGTCTTAATCCTTGTCTCCTGTACAATGTCACGAACCTCATTCCATAGTTCATCAGGCACTCTATCCAGTGCAGTTAGTTCTTCCTAAAAATCATCATGCTATATAAAGTCATGATACAAAAACTATAAGACTTACATAAAAAAATAAGATTAAGTTACCAGCACTCAAAAACTTCATCAGTGACACATAGCTTTAAAAAAAAAAAAAAATCTGATGGTTGCTTGCAGAGGTGCCTGTTAGAATTATCACATGTTGGTGCTTATAAGAAAGTGGTGGAAGGAGGGTTCTCTGAAATAGAATCAAAAGTTCTAACACACGTTGGGAACCAAGGAAGTTGGCAGAGATGTTAGAAGGAGTACAATTTATATAAGCCCTGCTGCTGCTGTTCCTGCTGCCAAGTCGCTTCAGTCATGTCCGACTCTGTGCGACCCTATAGACAGCAGGCCACCAGGCTCCCCCATCCCTGGGATTCTCCAGGCAAGAAGACTGGAGTGGGTTGCCATGTCCTTCTCCAATGCATGAAAGGGAAAAGTGAAAGTGAAGTCCAGTTGTGTCCGACCCTCAGTGATCCCATGGACTGCAGCCTACCAGGTTCCTCCATCAATGGGATTTTCCAGGCAAGAGTACTAGAGTGGGGTGCCATTGCATTCTCCGTGTATAAGCACTAGTGCCTTGATACAGCTAGCTAGTTTTCTGTGCTTACGTAGTGTTTCTTTTGATAAGTTTGCTGCTTCTGCTGCTGCTAAGTTGCTTCAGTCGTGTCTGACTCTGTGCGACCCCATAGACCGCAAAATTTGCATTTTGTTCAAATAGTTCTCTAGTACATCAGCCAAATTGGAGCCAATTTGTATTTTCAAAACAAGTATTTTAGCACAACCAACTGTACCTTGAAATAAAAGAGAATTGGTAGTGATTACTACCAATGGAGACTACAAAACTATTGTATTAAGTGTTGGGTGGTTTAAATCTTAATAAAAGATTGATTTTTGTTATTCATATTTTTATCTAATTATCATATAACATTTCATCATTCTTATTAGTAAGGATCAATAAGAACAGGCATTGATTAAAACCTTGGTGGCATTTTTTTGATGCCAGGCCTGCATTTATTTGCCATAGTTGTCTCTCTTTAGGACTATGATAACCCTTAATAAATTTAACAAAGTATTATAATTTTTTAAGCTTTAAATCACTGCAAGGATCCCTTAGTATTTCCAAATACCAAAGATTTTAGTCACAGGAATATGGTCCACTTGTTTTAGATAATAATTTACTTTCCTTCACAAGAAGACCATTGACCAAAAAAACACAAAAATCCTCTAATACATAAACAATTTATTTATGGTACATAAGACATTTTTATAGATTTACATTCTGGCCTCAAGTATTATACATGTGATTTATCTTCCAGATTATATCTCCTTTTCTGTTTGTGTGTGTATGTAGCTAAGTGTGTAGCTTTGTGAGATTGAACTGTTACCTGAACAAAGGGATAGATCTCCAGGGAGAGCTGGGAAAAGATACAAAGTAACAATGAGCTGATCAACGCTGATGAAATTAATTACTTCCCTAATATCATCCCTCATTAACAAGACTCTCATCTTGAAATAAATCTGTAAATACCTCATCTGACTCAATCTGACTTCTCTGGACAATAATATATCTTTTATTTGACCGTACTTGACTGTATTTGTCCATATATTAATGCTTTTTCAACAGCAAAATTACTTGTTCCTTCACTACCTTGTTATAAAATGCTTACTGTGCTGAGGCCTTTTCAGCTCTCTAATGATAGCTGCTTTTTCTCTCAAATGTATCACTCCCTAAAGATTGAACAGGCATCTTCCTCACCTTCTTTGTCACTTACAAATGACCCTCTGTAGTTTATAAAACTCTTGAAAATCATACAATCATTCACAGTCTCTGGGTCTACTCCTCTATCATTTGAACATTTAGCCCCTGAATCTATTTCTCCTGTCAATAGTTCATACTTATTTCAACTTTCCTGTAGAGGATACTTCCAATATTTTCACCTCTAATGATCCTCTCCTTTGCCTCATCTCTAATTGTCTTACCCAATTATAAGCCCTTTACTCTCTGACCACAGTTTCTGCATTTCTACTTCATTCCCTCTGGTCCCTGACTCAACACTTTTTTCTTTTTCTCAACTGGACCATCAGTCTGTTGACCATATAATCTTTACATTGTTACTCACAGAGTTTTTGTCTTTATTTACTATTATTCCCTATTGAGCTTGGATTCCTATCAATTCTCTAATCACTCCTTTGTTTATTCCCATATTTCTGTTGCCTCCTTTATTCAAAACTTCCCAACAACAGTCTAGTGTACTTAAGCTCAACTCTTATCCTATTTCCCCACAGGCAGAAGCATCATAACCAAACTGATTATACTAACTTTAAAACCAGGACCATAGCTTTAAGAACTAATATATACTCACTTTAAATCTATGAATCTCAAGGAAGACTTTCGTTCTGCTCAGCAGTTTTCCTATATCTAATAATTTTTATTTTATTAATTACTTAAAATAATATGTCCTCTTAAATCTTTGACCTTATTCTAGCAAAGATAATCCAGATACTCACTAAAGCCATTTCCTACGCCTGGTGGTAGTACTTGGCCTTGTCACAGTTGAGTGGAACCAAGTGATTCATTCTTAACATTAAAATGTGAGTACAAATTATGGGTCACTTGAGGATCAATGTACTAATTTTTGTTCTTTCTCTACATTCCACCTACCTATCCCTTCTACAATCTGGATGAAGCTTCTTGTTGCAAGTCTATGGGGGCCAAATGTTGGACAGAGGCTGGATCAAAGAACCACTTGGAAATAGTCCATTCAATAGATAAAAGAAAATTATTCAGACAAACTGATAAGAAGCCCTTCCCTGTGTCCATTTGTTAAGGTTCTGAAATTAGAACTTTGATCATTAAATTTGCTTCCTTCCAGTTCAGTTCAGTTGCTCAGTCACGCCCTACTCTTTGAGACCCCATGAATTGCAGCATGCCAGGCAGCCCTGTCCATCACCAACACCCAGAGTTCACTCAAACTCACGTCCATCAAGTCTGTGATGCCATCCAGCCATCTCATCCTCAGTCGTCCCCTTCTCCTCCTGTCCCCAATCCCTCCCAACATCAGAGTCTTTTCCAGTGAGTGAACTCTTCGCATGAGGTGGCCAAAGTACTGGAGTTTCAACCTTAACATCATTCCTTCCAAAGAATGCTTTCATTAAGTGCCCTTATTTTCACGACCTCCTCCCAGGCCTCATTCTCAGCTGGTAATTTCCCCACCCCCACCCCCCCATTGTGAACAAATAAAAGCTAAATAGAAGAGAATTTTTACATATTACCAATGCTATTTTCTATGGACATATCTGGGTCTGTACCTATCAACAGTCTTTACTTCTTTAAAAATAATCAAACGTTTAAACTTTTGCTTTGTATGTATAGGATCAAATCCCATATTTCCTATTTAAATACATTTTTGTATTAAAAATTAGCTTTGTTTAAAAAAATAACTTTTTCTTACACCATCAGTATTTCTCTTTATATTTGATGTCAGCCTCAGCCCTCATAGATGGTTCTTTTCTATCTCTTTGCTGAATTATCATCTTCCCAGATTCTGAATGATAGATGCTTTCAGTGATAACGAAGCTACAGTCACTTCCTAGATAATCTTCTAAAAAATCATGACTTTAGATATTCTATATTTTTATGACTCCCAAATAAATGATCTCTGGCTACAATTTGTTCCATGAATTCCATTCTCTTATATCTAGCTGCAGGTATTCAACAAAAGGACAAGAGTAGAGAACTGGCAACAACTGAATAGTCTATAATTTTTAAACAGTATTTTAACAATATTAATTACATACATTTAATAATTGTACTACAACTAATAATGTATTAACGCTGAAATGAATGGAAAAAGGATATAGTACTTCTTTACTATGCAGCTTTTCTGTAAGTTTAAAATTCATTTAAAATAAAATGTCAAGAAATTAAAAAGTAAAAGTAAAAAAAAAAATGAAGAGCTGAGGAAATCCTTCATGTAAGTGATGGCCTTTGTGATGACTTAAAAAAAATTAAAAAAAAAAACTGGAGGAAATGTTTATGGAAAAAAACAGAGAAGCCAGTATGAAAAGCTATGAAAGGACACAGAACAGATAAAATTGGCTATACCTCAGAAAGTGCAATATTTTTTGAGACCTCCAGGTACACACATGGAACATGTTTGTGATAAAATAAATGTGTTACGTTGGGACTATACTGAATTAAAACAAGGAAGAGCAAATCTTTACTTCTCAAAATATTTCAAACTAGAGAAGACTAAGAACCATCCATCATTCGTGTTCTAAACAAGCTTTCACTGGGTGTGTGTGAGATGAACTTGATGGCCTTAATAAGACTTCTGTGTTTTCAATTTTCATGACTCTATGAACTTGCCTGGGTGTCGTGTCTGCTATTAATGTTCATGATATAAACAAAATTAATTTCTGTCACTATCACCTTTGATAATTTTACATTCAGTTGCAGTATATACTCCATCACTAAGAAGGAATTTTGCCACCTACGATGTACTTCAAACTTTAATTGCCAGTTATGCGTGTGTGTGTGTGTGTGTGTGTGTGTGTGTGTGCGTGCTTGTTTTCTAAACCACTGCCTTTTGACTGTTAGTTAATCTTTGATCATTATTTTGAGTATAATACAAGCACTGAATAACAATGGCATTCTAATTATGAACTCTTGACAATAGGCTTAATTTCATCCCTCAGATAATACAGAGAAAACAAATAGGTGAAGGAGTGCATTAGGAAAAGTCACACTGTTCAAAACCCAACCCGCATTATTTTCTGAATAGTTTCCACTCACAGTGAATTTCAGGAATTGGCCTGACATTATTAGAAGGTTAATAAAGTTATGACTTGGTCAACTTCCTAGAAATCAGAGTCTTCTAAGAAAGTAAGTATTTTATTATTAAGTTATAAATTTAGTTCATCCTGATTTTAAAAATATATGAAATGCAAAGTGTTCATCCTGTATATAAATAAAATTTATCATATATTTCAAATACACACACAGACTTGAAATTCATCTAAAATGTTAAATTAATGTATCAAATGTTGCCATTTCAAAGAAATATTATACTACATAGGACTGAACACATAAGCCCATTATGTGTTTCCTCATATGGCCATTCATCCACCTAGAAGAGGACATAAGTGTCTTAGGGGGAAATTTTCAAATTATCAGCATCAACAATGCTGCACTTTGGTCTAGAAAATGTATATTACATTACTGAATACTCAGAAATGTTCATAACAAATAAGATATATTATTTTAAACTCGAGTTTTTAAATAACACTGTTGCTTCTGCTGCTGTTGCTTCAGTTGTGTCCGACTCTGTGCAACCCCATAGACGGCAGCGCACGAAGCTCCCCGATTCCTGGGATTCTCCAGGCAAGAACACTGGAGTGGGTTGTCATTTCCTTCTCCAAGGCGTGAAAGTGAAAGGTGAAAGGGAAGTCGCTGAGTCTTGTCTGACTCTTAGCGACCCCATGGGCTACGGCCTACCAGGCTCCTCTGTCCTTAGAAAATGACAAAATTTTTAATTTTTTGCCTAAGCGTCAATGATCTGATGTACAGTAAATAGTTTAAGCTGTAAATCAAGTTACATACCTCATTAGTTAAGTATTTCCTATTTTTTTTAATCTGTAGTAAATTAAAAATTCCTATCAAAGAATTATAAATATCCAGGAATAGCAGAAACTGTTTTGATTTAAGAGATGAAATTACAGTAAGGAATTATAAATTTAGTTCCTCCTAAGGATTAACGTTAAATCACACATTAAGATAAGATGAATGACACATTTCAAGGCTTGGTGTTTGTATGCTTCAACATGACAGGTTGACATAGAGTGAATTTCTAAGATACTCTTGGATTCCTTGGTCTTTAGGCTATACTTGTCAGTTTTTATTTCAGAATTTGAGCATGAATTTAACGGTGCTCATTACAAAGAATAGGCTTTAATTTCTTTCTACAATGAGTAAAGAAAATAATTGACTGGTAAGGAATAATGGAAGTCTTACTGATTAAACCATCTGAAAGATTATAATTTTTAAATTAAATAAAGAAACTGACAAACAAAACCCAGATGTCCGTTTCTATTAATCTGGCAGGCTGATTATCTGGATCACCCCTGAGGTAAGCTAATAATTCTGGATAAAAATACAAAATATATCTCTTTAAAATCCTCAGTTATCTAGTAAGAATGTCAGAGACCTGAGTGAAGAGGAAGTCAAAACATAACGGTGTTTTTCTGCAGTAATATTTTACCAGAGGTCTCTCAGATTCTTTGAGCTTGAATTCAGGTTTTTAAGGCATGGTAGCTAGCAGATAAGGCCCAACACTAGATCATACATGGGGAGGACAGCAAAGGAGCTGCTGAACACCTAAGCCAGAATCTGTAATAGTGGGGCTTTGAAATATACTCTTTGAGTATTATATATAGATAGATAAAAAGCCTGTAACTTCCTGCTAACTGGAACAACAATAACAATAAACAATTATTTGTAAAATAAACAAAAATATGTAAAAAAGAATACTAAAAATTTATACTAACACAGTTCATTATGCAAATCTGTAGCCAAAATTCACAATTTGTATGAAGTCAAGATGCAAAACAAACAAACAAAAATCACCTTGCAATGTACCTCTAGATGTTTGGCAGATAGAAAGGCAAAGCTACTTTGGAAGAACCCAATTTTACATAAAGGTCATGAAGAATTTATAAATTAAATTTCAAAGGAAAATGGAAAAAAAGATATAATAAAAAGGAAGTATGAATCAGAGCTTGTACACACATACACATACACAAAGATAATAGAAATGAACACAGCAATATGTTTAAAACTTAAGTATGTGCAGGGATTTATAAACAAAAAAAAATAGTAAACAGAAAATAACAAAATGATTAACTAAAATATAATAGATGACTTTTACTAATAATTATATAATATTAACTAGTCAAGGATTAGTGAACCAGAGAGTATAGTGGCATATTTAAGGCCTGAAGGAAATTGGAATTGGATAGGGTGTTCTAAGTCATTTTATCAATTTTTAAACTTTAGTATTGAGTGCAGTGGTGATTTTATTCTTAAAAAAGCACATATATATTTTCTGCATATTTTTTCCTGGAATAATTAAATATTTTACAATAGAAATACACTATTATTGCTAAAGATCCTATTATCTTATACTAAACATTAAAATTTATTTGGAAATATTTATCCTATATATAAAATATGTTACACAATAATTAAAGANCAGTTTTTATTTCAGAATTTGAGCATGAATTTAACGGTGCTCATTACAAAGAATAGGCTTTAATTTCTTTCTACAATGAGTAAAGAAAATAATTGACTGGTAAGGAATAATGGAAGTCTTACTGATTAAACCATCTGAAAGATTATAATTTTTAAATTAAATAAAGAAACTGACAAACAAAACCCAGATGTCCGTTTCTATTAATCTGGCAGGCTGATTATCTGGATCACCCCTGAGGTGAGCTAATAATTCTGGATAAAAATACAAAATATATCTCTTTAAAATCCTCAGTTATCTAGTAAGAATGTCAGAGACCTGAGTGAAGAGGAAGTCAACACATAACGGTGTTTTTCTGCAGTAATATTTTACCAGAGGTCTCTCAGATTCTTTGAGCTTGAATTCAGGTTTTTAAGGCATGGTAGCTAGCAGATAAGGCCCAACACTAGATCATACATGGGGAGGACAGCAAAGGAGCTGCTGAACACCTAAGCCAGAATCTGTAATAGTGGGGCTTTGAAATATACTCTTTGAGTATTATATATAGATAGATAAAAAGCCTGTAACTTCCTGCTAACTGGAACAACAATAACAATAAACAATTATTTGTAAAATAAACAAAAATATGTAAAAAAGAATACTAAAAATTTATACTAACACAGTTCATTATGCAAATCTGTAGCCAAAATTCACAATTTGTATGAAGTCAAGATGCAAAACAAACAAACAAAAATCACCTTGCAATGTACCTCTAGATGTTTGGCAGATAGAAAGGCAAAGCTACTTTGGAAGAACCCAATTTTACATAAAGGTCATGAAGAATTTATAAATTAAATTTCAAAGGAAAATGGAAAAAAAGATATAATAAAAAGGAAGTATGAATCAGAGCTTGTACACACATACACATAGATGTGTATAAGAGACAGGTATTGGTATGTGAGCTTNAACCCAATTTTACATAAAGGTCATGAAGAATTTATAAATTAAATTTCAAAGGAAAATGGAAAAAAAGATATAATAAAAAGGAAGTATGAATCAGAGCTTGTACACACATACACATACACAAAGATAATAGAAATGAACACAGCAATATGTTTAAAACTTAAGTATGTGCAGGGATTTATAAACAAAAAAAAATAGTAAACAGAAAATAACAAAATGATAAACTAAAATATAATAGATGACTTTTACTAATAATTATATAATATTAACTAGTCAAGGATTAGTGAACCAGAGAGTATAGTGGCATATTTAAGGCCTGAAGGAAATTGGAATTGGATAGGGTGTTCTAAGTCATTTTATCAATTTTTAAACTTTAGTATTGAGTGCAGTGGTGATTTTATTCTTAAAAAAGCACATATATATTTTCTGCATATTTTTTCCTGGAATAATTAAATATTTTACAATAGAAATACACTATTATTGCTAAAGATCCTATTATCTTATACTAAACATTAAAATTTATTTGGAAATATTTATCCTATATATAAAATATGTTACACAATAATTAAAGACTATGAAAATATTGAAAAAAATGCATAGTGTTCAATTGATACAGTTTTTATAATCATAGAGGTGGTCATTTCTGCATTATCAGTTTCATTAAGAAACATTTTCCATATTCATAATTTAGACAAATATACAAAAATCCCCACAGAATCAGNGAGACCTGGGTTCGATCCCTGGGTTGGGAAGATCCCCTGCAGAAGGAAATGGCAACTCACTCCAGTATTCTTGCCTGGAGAATCTCATGGACAGAGAGGACCCTGATAGGCTACAGTCCGTGGGGTCACAAAGAGTCAGACATGACTGAATGACTTCACTTTCACTTTCTCTCTTAAGCTAGAGACCCTGAATATCTAAATCCAGACTTCCCTCCTCCTCCCTCTCCCTTTTATTCTTCTAATTCAATCAAGGCCCAACTCCTATGTATCTCTCCATCACCTAAGTCACATCTTAGCTCAACTACTTTTCAATTTAATGTCATAAAGTCACTCAGAAATATCTTATCTCACACTCCTCTAATGCACATGCTACAATGCTGTCAAGTGACCTCACATTTTTATTTAAAAATTTTCAGTGGGTCTTACATTGCTCTTGGATAACCCTGAATTCTTCACCATATCATACATGATTGATTCACCCTCTTCCCTTCCTTTTTTTAACTTAGCAGTGGCCACAGGATTGAAAAGGTCAGTCTTCATTCCAATCCCAAAGAAAGGCAATTGCCAAAGAATGCTTAAACTCTCGCACAACTGAACTCATCTCACATGTTAGCAAAGTAATGCTTAAAATTCCCCAAGCGAAGTTTCAACAGTACATGCAATGGGAACTTCCGGATGTTCAAGCTGGATTTAGAAAAGGCAGAGGAACCAGAGATCAAATTGCCAACATCTGCTGGATCATAGAAAAAGCAAGAGTTTCAGAAAAACATCTACTTCCGCTTTATTGTCCATGCCAAACCCTTTGATTGTATGGATCACAACAAAACTGTGGAAAATTCTTAAAGAGATGGGAATACCAGACCACCTGACCTGCCTCCCGAGAAATCTGTATGCAGGTTAAGAAGTAACAATTAGAACTGGACATGGAACAACAGACTAGTTCCAAATAGGGAAAGCAGTACGTCAAGGTTGTGTATTGTCACCCTGCTTATTTAATTTATATGCAGAGTACATCATGTGAAATGCAGAGCTGGATGAAGCACAAGCTGGAATCAAGATTGTCAGGAGAAATATCAGTAACTTCAGATATGCACGTGATACCACCCTTATGGCAGAAAAGAAAGAAGAATTGAAGAGCCTCTTGATCAAAGTGCAAGAGGACAGTGAAAAAAGCTGACTTAAAACTCAACATTCAAAAAATGAAGATCATGGCATCTGATCCCATCACTTCCTGGCAAATAGATGGGAAAACAATGGAAAGTGTAACAGACTTTATTTTCTTGGGCTTCAAAATCACTGCAGATGGTGACTACAGCCATGAAATTAAGAAGTTTGCTCCTTGGATGAAAAGCTATGACCAACCTAGACAGCATATTAAAAAGCAGAGACATTACTTTGCCAACAAACAGCCATCTAGTCAAACCTATGGTTTTTCCAGTAGTCATTTTATGAATGTGAGAGTTACATCATAAAGAAAGTGAGCGCCAAAGAACTGATGCTTTTGAACTGTGGTGATGGAGAAGACTCTTGAGAGTCCCTTGAACTGCAAGGAGATCCAACCAGTCCATCCTAAAGGAAATCAGTCCTGAATATTCATTAGAAGGATTGATGCTGAACCTCCAATACTTTGGCCACCTGATGCAAATAACTGACTCATTGGAGAAGACCCTGATGCTGGGGATGACTGAAGGCGGGAGAAGAAAGGGACCATGGAGGGTAAGATGGTTGCATGGCACCACCAACTCGACAGACATGAGTTTGAGCAAACTCCAGGAGTTGGTGATGGAGTGGAAAGCTGTGCTGTGGTCCATGGGGTCGCAAAGAGTTGGACATGACTGAATGACTGAACTTATACTTCCCTTCCTAATATCTATCCTTATTTCTGAGCAATTTCCTTTCCATTCATTCTACTAAACATTTAGATAATCTCTTAGGGGCAACTTTTGTGTGAGTGCATACACATGTATTAGGTCATAAAAGCAAAACTTCTCATGGATTTTAACAAATAAAAAATTGAAAGCCATTACCCTGGGGAATTCTATCAGAATGTATATTTAAAGGTCCTCCTCACTCGCATTGACTTCACCACTCCAAATCTTCATTAATAAAAGTGACATTGAGGTCTGTTAAAAAGCTGTGAATGAAATGTAACTTGTAGTGTTTCAGATTTATAAGCTTGCCAAACCAAGTTACTGAATGGCATTATTTTCTTCTTGATAGCTGATGTGTGGAAATTATAATTTTTTACTTTAAGTGAAGATGGCAAAGCTAAAGAGTGAAAAATTATCAGTACACCAAGCAGGATACTAATCAGAAACAAAAAAATCTAGGTCAGTCTGCTAGTGGCATTTTGGAGGAAATATTATTACAGGAATTATTTCAATTGATTTTCATTTTCAAAGCACATTTAAGAGTAATCTAAAATCAGAAGTCAAACAAATTTGTTGCAATTGTTAAACTGATAATGTCTTCTATTTTTGTTCCTGGAGGCATCTGCTTTTATTTCAGGTTTGTTGGGATTGGAATGGAGACCTGCCTATACCAAGTTAATGACGTGTTTTTCAACCCCCATTCTTCTTCATCCTGACCTACGTCAAGCATATACTTATGCTCTTAACCCTATTCTTTTACTGTGGCTACCTTCTAAAAATAAATCTTAGTTTTGCCAAGACAGACATAATGAAAATGATTTCTTTGCAATATGTATTTTAAGGGTAAAAACCCCTAACTCTGTTGCCAATTCTAGTACCACCTCCTTAAACACTGTAAGAAGCCTTACATGGAAAACTGAAAATAAAGTCATAACTAAAATAGCATTTGGATCTAATGATTTTCTAAAGGCCACTAATTTAACAATATAACAAACTACATATTTTTGCTTTTATGCTTTAAGGAGAGTCAACTTAGCAATACTGAAGAAAGAAAAAAAGAGCATAGAGAAAACATAACCATAATCAGATTTGGCCCAGATTCTCCTTGACTTTTTGTGTAACTTTATGCCATTTAGCAGTTTCAATTCCTTCAAGTGCAAGATGATACATTTCTACCACTTCCATCCCAAAAATGATGTGTGGTGATTAATGAGCTAATGCCTATAATACAATTTGAAGCTCTAGCATAAAGACACTATAAAAACACTTTCCAACAAATCTGCATGAAATAATTTTCAAAAAAAAGTTTAAAGGAAGGCTACAAATGACTATACGTAAATGATATATATTATTGGGTTGGCCAAAAACGTTGTTCGGGTTTTTCCCTAAGTCAGTACAGAAAATTTGAATGAACGTTTTGGCCAACCCAATACTACACTGACTGGCTCTTCTCGTTATTTGACAAGAGGTGAGATAAAATTTATCAACTGACACAGGTTATTATATATAGTGTGACAAATGCGATAAAATAAAGTACAGAGTGGTTCATGAAATCTACATGGTGAGAGATGAAGGAAGGAGGTAGGATTTTCAGTTGAGTTCAATCACTGAGTCGTATCTAACTCTTTGTGACTCCATGGACTGCAGCGTACCAGGCATCCCTGTCCATCACCAACTCCCAGAGTTTACTCAAATTCAAGTGCATTGAGTCGGTGAGGCCATCCAACCATCTCATCCTCTGTCGTCCCCTTCTCCTCCCACCTTCAATCTTTCCCAGCGTTAGAGTCTTTTCAAATGAGTCAGCTCTTCACATCAGGTGGCCAAAGTACTGGAGTTTCAGCTTCAACATCAGTCCTTCCAATGAACATTCAGGACTGATTTCCTTTAGGATGGACTGGTTGGATCTCCTTGCAGACTCTCAATGAGAGTCTTCTCCAATACCACGGTTCAAAAGCATCAATTGTTCGGTGCTCAGCTTTCTTTATAGTCTAACTCTCACATCCATACATGACTACTGGAAAAACCATAGCCCTGACTAGATGGATCTTTGTTGGCAAAGTAATATTTCTGCTTTTTAACATGCTGTTTTAAATTTTATTTTTATTTATTTATTTGTCTGTACTGGGTCTTAGCTGAGGCAAGTGGGATCTAGTTCTCTGACCAGGGGTCAAACTCAATTCCCCTGCATTGGGAGTGAGGAGGCTCAGTCACTGGACCACCAGGGAAGTCCCTCCAATAATCTCAACAATACTTTTCTCCGAATATCATCTTTCTATATATGAAGAAATCAGGGCTTCAGGTTGTTATGTCAATCAACTTGTCCAAGTTCATCCTCTTATTAAATGGGAGAGCCAGGAACACAGTTTTAACTTAACACTATATTCTGTCCACTCTTCCAAGATTATGTGCATGGTCAAGGCCCTCACTGCATATCTCACATTTCCGCTTATTCTTCCCTTCTGAAAGGTCAAAACTGCCTCATTGGATTCCCCCTTACCACTCTCTACCTTTTCTTTAAAAGTATTTATCACTTTCTAACATATTAGCTATTTATTATGCATATTGTGTATAATCCTCTGCTAGGTGGTAAGTTCTAGGAAGTTAGGGAATCTTTGCTTGTTTTGTTTGTAGATGCACCTCCTCAAACCTAGCACAGTGACTGATACTCAGTAGACACTGGCCCATGCTTCCTTTCCCTTTTTTCATCTTTAACTGTATGAGGATGTGTTTAACGATTTTCACCTTTAATTCCTGGGAAAACAAATAAGGATCATAAGTATTATTAAAATATTCTAGTCAGAATAAAAAACGATGACAAGACACGTTAAACTATAAAATGTAGAGACGCAGATGATGAAAGATTAGTACCTAAGAGCACCTGATCATTTTCAGTGATGTTTTGGATGATGAATGTGAGGCAAACATGAATAAAAAGGAACAGAGTATTCTAAAAGCAATAGTTCTCAAATCTTTTATTAAAATCCGGTCAAATTTTTTTTAAAAGGTGGAATGACAAGAGTTATCAAATTTTAATTTTCCCATAAAAGGATGTTACAAACTAAATATAATCTACTATCACTATAATTTCATAAGAGCACATTAACATAAAAATAATTTCAGTATAAAGGGTAGTCATTTTTATTAAGTAAATTTAGATTCACAAATACTCATTATATAAAAATAGNTCCCATAAAAGGATGTTACAAACTAAATATAATCTACTATCACTATAATTTCATAAGAGCACATTAACATAAAAATAATTTCAGTATAAAGGGTAGTCATTTTTATTAAGTAAATTTAGATTCACAAATACTCATTATATAAAAATAGCTCCACATGTATTTAACATCTAAATGTGAAAAAGTAAAACTTTTACAACAAACTATAACAATCTTTACAATCTCAAGGGACTTCCTTTGCAGAGAAAAAGTACCATCTTGAGAGAATAAATTTGTCATTAAAATTAAGAATGTCTAGTCATCAAAAGATACCATATTTAAAATGAAAAGGCACTGTAAAGACTAGAAAATATTTCTAAAGCCTACTAAGTACTACTATCCTAAATACATAAAAAGTACTTACAAATCAATAAAATAATCTCAAAGAAAAACAGAATAGGCAATTCATAGAAAAGGAATATGAATCGCTGAAAACCAAGTTAAAGTGTTCTTAACTAACAACTGGGGAAGATATATATGAAAATTACAATGAGCTAACATTTCATATTCCTTAGAATGTCAAAATTAAAGAAGTCTTAAGTATTTGGAATACTGAATTTAACTCAGATGACCATTATATCTACTACTATGGGCAGGAATCCCTTAGAAGAAATGGAGTAGCCATCATAATCAACAAAAGAGTCTGAAATGCAGTAGTTGAATGCAATCTCAAAAACGACAGAATGATCTTTGTTCGTTGTTTCCAAGGCAAATCATTNTGCTGCAGTTCATGGGGTTGCAAAGAGTTGGACACGACTGAGTGACTGAACTGAATTAGGTTGGTCATAACTTTTCTTCTAAGAAGCAGACGTCTTTTAATTTCACGGCTGCATCACCATCTACAGTGATTTTGGAACCCAGGAAAATAAAATGTCACTCTTTCCACTTCTCCCCATCTTTTGGCCACGAAGTGATGGGACTAGATGCCATCATCTCAGTTTTCTGAATGTTGAGTTTTAAGCCAACTTTTTCACTCTCCTCTTTTACCTTATCAAGAGGCTCTTTAGTTCCTCTTTGCTTTCTGCCATTAGTGGTATCATTGTCGTATCTGAGGTTGTTATTTCTCCCGCAGTCTTGATTCCAGTGTGTGATTCATCCAGTCTGGCATTTCACATGTTATACCGTGTATAGAAGTTAAATAAACAGGGTGACAATATACAGCCTTTATGTACTCCTTTCCCAATTTTGAACCAGTCTTGCTGCATGTCCAGTTCTAACTCTTGCTTCTTGACTCACATATAGGTTTCTCAGGAGGCAGGTAAGGTGGTCTGGTATTCCCATCTTTTCAAGAATTTTCTACAGTTTGTTGTGATCCACACAATCAAAGGCTGGAGTGTAGTCAATGAAGCAGAAGCAGATGTTTTTCTGGAATTCCTTTGCTTTCTCTCTGATCCAACATGGATTTAAGTTAAAAGTATCCTTGCCCAATTGACTTCTTATTATATTCAACATACTTTTTCACTTGACAAGGTGATTTAATCTATGATGTACTGAGCATTATAATATGTAGAAATAGTGTACTAATTAAAAGTCTTTAAAATTTTTTTTAAAAGTCAGTGCTAGTGAGTATTCACTATTTTGAATATTTTTAAGTACTGTGTTCTCTATCTTTTACACAAAATAATCTCATCCATGTTTGGGGATATTTCATTTACCTACAATTCTACGGTGCTTACACTTGGGCAGTATCAATAAATCGATCCTACAAGTTCCTTAGTCTTAATAACAATATAATTTTCCCACATCAATTATATGTTTTAGACATTTCATTTTATGCATAATAAATGACAACTAAAATTAATTTGTCTTGATTTGGTCTATGTGTTAAGGCATAGTACTGTACTCACTGTTGGATTATAATTACATTGTCAGCACTTGTTTCTGCTGCTGCTGCTAAGTCGCTTCAGTCGTTCTCTATATGAAGGTAAATACTACTGTGTTAGAAATACAGTATTCTCAGAATTCTTCATCTAGGTAAATTAGTTCACCTGAGAGAGAGAGAAAGAGTCATAGTGTATATTAACTCTTCCCCAAATGGGGTCATTTTCTGTTTAGAGAAAAGCTGTGTAGTTGGAGTGTCGCCATTGGACAAAGAACCTCAGGGCTTAGAGTTACATACAGGCTGCTGCAGCATTCATTAGGCATTTGTTATTTTAAGCTGTAGGACTCTTTCCACACCTGCAGAAGTGTTACTGTGAGGTCACAGACAAGTTTACAGAGAACCTTGCTTATGCTCAGAACAACCCTGCTGTCAGCTCACTCCATCCTCAGTTGTTATTGGTCTTTTGCTCACCACTGACTTTTGTGAAAGGAAGAAATGAAATGAGAAGGGGATAAAGGAATAGCTAGCATGCCTAAAATTCCTTTCTGAAATTTTCCTTATCACTCCAGGGCAAATAGCACTTAAATATATTGAATGAATTAAATAAACATTCCTCTTTTCACCTTGTCTATGTGTGCAAGGCCCTCTGGATTTTTTAATTGCTAAGCAGAAAGGGAGTTTATTGAAAAGATACCGAACTGCTCTCATGAAGCTTAGAAAAGGTATTTATTAGTTTGTTTCGGTTGATTCTTTAGTGATCAAGATTCCCAGGCTGGCCATTATTGCTGGGAAATTTTATACTCATTTGACTTTATGTGGATTCTAATTTGCAGTCTTTGAACTTTTCAATGCCCTGTTCCCTAACCATTCCAATTTGCCTTCTGGAATCGATAGTTTACTATTATCAGAGACATAGTGTTGAAAATAAAATTTCTTTCACTTTCTTGCCGTGACTATTCCTGGGAACTCTGTTTCCCTGTAGTCTTTAAGTAACAATGCTTTTTCACCCTGTATCTTCAACCCGTCATTTAGAACCCTTTTTCCCATTTACTTCTTCAGTTCAAGTTTTCCTTGCTCCAAACCCCACCTCTTTTGAAACACATGGCATCAGACTGTTGATCTCCTCCAGATCTTTCCTTATATCCTCTTTAGTATCTGGCTCTCAGCCTTTCCACATTTTCCTGCCGTCATACTTAGTGATTGCTACAGTAACATGGATAATCAAACATCTTTTCTCTCAGTTTTTATATCTCCCACCTCAGAANCATCCTCTTTAGTAATCTGGCTCTCAGCCTTTCCACATTTTCCTGCCATCATACTTAGTGATTGCTACAGTAACATGGATAATCAAACATCTTTTCTCTCAGTTTTTATATCCCCCACCTCAGAAATCTCCTCCCGTGTTCAAATATTAAACCCTCATTGCTGGTAACTGCTCCTCTTACAAACTTGAACAATCAACACAAACTGACCACCATCTACTTATCTGGTTTTCTTATTCCTCCAATAATTTTTTAAAATTCCACTGGGGCTCTCTTTTTCGTGGCGCCTCGGAGGCTGTCGGCATCCTAAGAATGAAGCTGAACATCTCTTTCCTGGCCACTGGCTGCCAGAAGCTCATTGAAGTGGACGATGAACAAAAACTTCGTACCTTCTACGAGAAGCGTATGGCCACAGAAGTTGCTGTTGACGCTCTGGGTGAAGAATGGAAGGGTTATGTGGTCCGCATCAGTGGCGGGAACAATAAGCAGGGTTTCCCCATGAAGCAGGGTGTCTTGACCCATGGCTGAGTTTGCCTGCTTCTGAGTAAGGGACATTCCTGTTACAGACCAAGGAGGACTGGAGAGAGAGTGCAAATCTGTTTGGGGTTGCATTGTGGATGCCAATCTGAGTGTTCTCAATTTGGTCATCGCGATAAAAGGGGAGAAGGATATTCCTGGACTCACTGATACTACAGTGCTTCATCGCCTAGGTCCCAAAAGAGCTAGCAGAATCCGCAAACTTTTCAATCTCTCTAAAGAAGATAATGTCCGCCAATATGTTGTGCGAAAGCCCCTAAACAAAGACGGTAAGAAACCTAGGACTAAAGCACCCAAGATTCAGAGTCTCATGGCTCCACGAGTTCTGCAACACAAACGCCGGCGTATTGCTCTGAAGAAACAGCGTACTAAGAAAAATAAAGAAGAGGCCGCAGAATATGCTAAACTTTTGGCCAAGAGAATGAAGGAGGCCAAAGAAAAACGGCAGGAACAGATTGCCAAGAGACGGAGGCTGTCCTCTCTGAGAGCTTCTACTTCCAAGTCTGAGTCCAGTCAAAAATGAGATGTTCTGAGAGTAACAGATAAATAAGATCAGACATCAAAAAAATAAATAAAAAATAAAATAAANGAGAGTAACAAATAAATAAGATCAGACATCAAAAAAAATAAATAAAAAATAAAATAAAATTCCACTGGGTTCTCATGTGCATGAACTTTTCCACTTTTCAATGTACCTCATCCTTGTCCTTTTTCCCCTCCTTATCCAGCATGGATACCACATTCTATCAGTACAACTGCTCTTTTACATATACTTCAAATCCCTTATTTTTCTTCCCTTCTGTGGTACTTGCCTGACAGAATCCTAACCTTGCTTAGATCCAGCTTTCTATCCACTGTTACATCTACCAAACTACCTGCATCTATACCCATACACACTCCTTCCTGGTACAGTAGATGAAATGCCTCGGCCTCCCTGAGACTAATCCCTTTACTCTGGAGCTCGTTTATTCTTGCTTACCTTGTGATTTAGAAGGCTTAAGACTCCTCAGTTGTCCGTGTTCTGTTGTCTATTAGTCTTTCCATCTGTAATGGGTTATTTCTGTTTGTTTTTAAATCCTTTTTGATAGAATCCATGTTCTTTTCTAGCTCCACACTATTTCTTTCTTCTTCTTTGTAGAAAAGTTCTTGATCTCCATTTCTTTACCTCCCTTTTTTTTTTCAATCCCCATTTAAATAGTTCTTGCACACGTGCATGCTAAGTTGTTTCCGACTCTTTGCAACACCCTGTGGACTGTGGCCCTCCAGGCTCCTCTTTCCATGGGATTCTCCAGTCAAGAATACTGGAGTGTTGCCATGCCCTCCTTCAGGGGTCTTCCCAACCCAAGGATGGAACCTGTCTCTTATGTCTCCTGCCAGTGCGGGAGAGTGCTTTACCGCTAGCACCACCTACACTATTGTGAAAACCACTCTTGTCAGGGTCATTGATCTGTGTGTCGCCAAATCCTTGTGATGCTCCGTACTCACCTCACTCACTTGACTGGCAGCATTTGCCTCTCTAGCATTCTCCTGAAATAATTTTTTTAGTTCAGTCCATGACTTTAAATACCATCTTTATGCTGATGCCTTCCAGATTTGGAACTCCAGGCCAGCCTCTCTCCTGAGCTGCAGAGTTGTTGTATATTTAACTGCCTCAGTTCAGTTCAGTTGCTCAGTTATGTCCAACTCTTTGCGACCCCATTAATCGCAGCACGCGAGGCCTCCCTGTCCATCACCAACTCCCAGAGTTCACTCAAACTCACATCCATCGAGTCAGTGATGCCATCCAGCCATCTCATCCTCTGTCGTCGCCTTTTCCTCCTGCCCCCAATCCCTCCCAGCATCAGAGTCTTTTCCAATGAGTCAACTCTCCGCATGAGGTGGCCAAAGTATTGGAGTTTCAGCTTTAGGCATCATTCTTTCCAAAGAACACCCAGGGCTGATCTCCTTCAAAATGGACTGGTTGGATCTCCTTGCAGTCCAAGGGACTCTCAAGAGTCTTCTCCAACACCACAGTTCAAAAGCACCGATTCTTTGGCGCTCAGCCTTCTTCACAGTCCAACTCTCGCATCCGTACATGACCACAGGAAAAACCATAGCCCTGACTACATGGACCTTTGTTGGCAAAGTAATGTCTCTGCTTTTCAATATGCTCTCTAGGTTGGTCATAACTTTCCTTCCAAGGAGTAAGCGTCTTTTAATTTCGTGGCTGCAGTCACCATCTACTTGACCTCTATTCTTGAAAATCAAAAAGCTTAACATGGCAAAGAAATAACTCAATTTTTTTCTTGCTCAAACCTTTTCCTCCTTCTGTATTCCTCAACTCTGTTAACAACTCTACTATTTACTGAGTTCCTCAAACCAAACTATAACAATTACCTTTGGCTCTTGGCCTTTTTGTACATTTTTCAGTTTGTCAGCAAAACTGTCAACTGTTTAAATTATGTTTAACTTTTATAGCCTTCTCATTACTTTTAGTTAAAGAGTATGATTGACCTTTTTACCAGAAAAGATAGTCAAATAGACTGACTTCAAGCTATGACTTAGAATTCTAGTACTGTCAATTTAGGCCATCATTCCTATAAGTGGATGCAGTCTGTTTTGGTTTTGATCATTTTACTTTGAAGAATAAAAATATTTTGAAGTATATATATTGGATAGGAAAAAAAATTTGTCAGTTTTCAAATATATGATTTTGGGTTTTGGCCAAAGATGCGTGTATACATGTGTATGCTAAGTTGATTTAGTCGTATGCCACTCTCTGCAGCCCTATGGACTGCAACCTGCCAAACTGCTCTGTCCATGAGATTCTCCAGGCAAGAGTACTGGAGTGGGTTGCCGTGACCTCCTCCAGGGGATCTTCCCGACCCAGGGATCAAACCTGCGTGTCTTATGTCTCCTGCATTTGGCCAAAGGCATCAATCTGTTATTCAAGATAGTGGCAGCGTGGTGTGGTTTCATTGATATTGGAGTCCCGAGATTTAGGTCAAATTCCCTAGTATTTACTTGTTCTGTAATCTTGGACAAATTTCTTCAGTAGTCAAGATTTTAGTGGGTTTAGTTATATTGTGAAAGTTAGGTAAGGTTTATTTAGTGTTTACCTCCTGTGATACCTGGCATACAGTGTTAAGCATTCTGTAGATGCTAGTCCATTCCTTCAGCTTATATGATGCTCATCATGCTCACATGCTACTCCTGCTCACAAGCTACTCCCTCATTTATGCACTTCCTGGTTAATCCCACTGGAATGTCTCCCTCCTTCCCTGTGGCATTTATTGCCCTCATGACATACATGATGCACGTCTTAGTAGGTATTGGTATATATGTCTTGGCTTCTTTCTCTTACACATACATCACAAATGCCATCTATGTCTGGCAGGAGAGGCTCAAGTATTTTTTTAAACTACTAGTGGTGTAATATGTATGTCTAGTAGCAGTTCAGTGCTGTGGGATGAAGGAATGGAAATCAAGTAGTTCTTACTGACATTTTGCAGTTAATTGTTGGTCTTTGTTAATTCATCTGTCTTTATTGACATCTGTCTTACTGTCTTATATAGCAAGCATTTGCAAAAGATGAGTATGATATGAATCCTTCATTCAAGAATCTCAGACTAGTAACTACTCTAAAAGGTGAAAAAAGATAAATATGGGGCATTTTCATTTATTAAACTTTTGTTGAAGTATAATATACAATGTGTAGAAAAGTGCAAAAATCATAATAGAATTAAATGAATTTTCACAGACTGAACATAGTCGTGTAGTCACCACTCAGATCAAGAGAATGTAGCTGGCCTCTCCTAGTCACTACAACTCTCTCCTCTAATGACGGTTATTTTGATGAAGATGAAGTATTTTTGAATAACCTTAAAGTCATGGCTTTTGGAGTCAAAGAAGAGGTTATAGGTGCCCGGATAACCAGCCTTTCTTTACAGAAATAGTATTAGTGGGTGTAGACAAGCATCCTGATGGATCATATTAACTACTTAAATATACAACAAGACTTCATATAATCCTTCTTTGAAATGTAAAAATTGGTGTGATTTGATTTTCTGGGTGAGCGATTTAGTCCCTATCAGATTCCTGACTTCTAAAACTATCAAGAGTAAATTTGAACTTTCCTTTAGCTTTGGAGCTGATTATTTCAACCTCACCCTAAATCTCTTCCACTTGATCTGCTTCCTCATGAAGTTGAATTGCATTTTAAGAACTTTATGGTGGACATTTTTTAGATATTTATCAGATCCATTCCTAATTGGAATAGTTGTATCTATATTCTGAAGATAATATAATTCAAATTGTCCTTATGAAGCTGAATTATAACACATTTTGTTTTTGTTTTGGCAGAGTTATATGTTATTAACAAAGAAATATTCTTGTAGGTGATAGAACTATGTATGTAGAATAATTTTCAGTGGTGGTTCATTGGCATTAGAATTCTGTTATAACTTTATATTAAGCACACCTGTTTTGAAGGCCATTTTCAACAGGGATGTGAAATACCAAGCTAAACTAGGGATTATTTTAAATGTTTGTTGTCCTATAAAGATTTATATATTATTAAATGCTCCGCCCTGTCTTGCCAGGTGGCTGACTTATTTGTTTTGACATTACTCATGCCCCTGAAGTCATCACATTGAGTAATATATTTGACATCATGGTATATACTTGCATATGTGAATATTCTATATACCATCATTAGCCTTTATCACAAGACATTGTGGTAATATGATATCATGTTTCCTGTAAACGTGAATACTTGTAGGACATACTTGTAGAATAGTCATGTGAGATAAGTTGTTATTTATCATGCATATAAAATGATATTAGGGTTACTTTTACATATGTGATGCTTTTGCTCTAATTTNCTCAATTTTTTTCTTGCTCAAACCTTTTCCTCCTTCTGTATTCCTCAACTCTGTTAACAACTCTACTATTTACTGAGTTCCTCAAACCAAACTATAACAATTACCTTTGGCTCTTGGCCTTTTTGTACATTTTTCAGTTTGTCAGCAAAACTGTCAACTGTTTAAATTATGTTTAACTTTTATAGCCTTCTCATTACTTTTAGTTAAAGAGTATGATTGACCTTTTTACCAGAAAAGATAGTCAAATAGACTGACTTCAAGCTATGACTTAGAATTCTAGTACTGTCAATTTAGGCCATCATTCCTATAAGTGGATGCAGTCTGTTTTGGTTTTGATCATTTTACTTTGAAGAATAAAAATATTTTGAAGTATATATATTGGATAGGAAAAAAAATTTGTCAGTTTTCAAATATATGATTTTGGGTTTTGGCCAAAGATGCGTGTATACATGTGTATGCTAAGTTGATTTAGTCGTATGCCACTCTCTGCAGCCCTATGGACTGCAACCTGCCAAACTGCTCTGTCCATGAGATTCTCCAGGCAAGAGTACTGGAGTGGGTTGCCGTGACCTCCTCCAGGGGATCTTCCCGACCCAGGGATCAAACCTGCGTGTCTTATGTCTCCTGCATTTGGCCAAAGGCATCAATCTGTTATTCAAGATAGTGGCAGCGTGGTGTGGTTTCATTGATATTGGAGTCCCGAGATTTAGGTCAAATTCCCTAGTATTTACTTGTTCTGTAATCTTGGACAAATTTCTTCAGTAGTCAAGATTTTAGTGGGTTTAGTTATATTGTGAAAGTTAGGTAAGGTTTATTTAGTGTTTACCTCCTGTGATACCTGGCATACAGTGTTAAGCATTCTGTAGATGCTAGTCCATTCCTTCAGCTTATATGATGCTCATCATGCTCACATGCTACTCCTGCTCACAAGCTACTCCCTCATTTATGCACTTCCTGGTTAATCCCACTGGAATGTCTCCCTCCTTCCCTGTGGCATTTATTGCCCTCATGACATACATGATGCACGTCTTAGTAGGTATTGGTATATATGTCTTGGCTTCTTTCTCTTACACATACATCACAAATGCCATCTATGTCTGGCAGGAGAGGCTCAAGTATTTTTTTAAACTACTAGTGGTGTAATATGTATGTCTAGTAGCAGTTCAGTGCTGTGGGATGAAGGAATGGAAATCAAGTAGTTCTTACTGACATTTTGCAGTTAATTGTTGGTCTTTGTTAATTCATCTGTCTTTATTGACATCTGTCTTACTGTCTTATATAGCAAGCATTTGCAAAAGATGAGTATGATATGAATCCTTCATTCAAGAATCTCAGACTAGTAACTACTCTAAAAGGTGAAAAAAGATAAATATGGGGCATTTTCATTTATTAAACTTTTGTTGAAGTATAATATACAATGTGTAGAAAAGTGCAAAAATCATAATAGAATTAAATGAATTTTCACAGACTGAACATAGTCGTGTAGTCACCACTCAGATCAAGAGAATGTAGCTGGCCTCTCCTAGTCACTACAACTCTCTCCTCTAATGACGGTTATTTTGATGAAGATGAAGTATTTTTGAATAACCTTAAAGTCATGGCTTTTGGAGTCAAAGAAGAGGTTATAGGTGCCCGGATAACCAGCCTTTCTTTACAGAAATAGTATTAGTGGGTGTAGACAAGCATCCTGATGGATCATATTAACTACTTAAATATACAACAAGACTTCATATAATCCTTCTTTGAAATGTAAAAATTGGTGTGATTTGATTTTCTGGGTGAGCGATTTAGTCCCTATCAGATTCCTGACTTCTAAAACTATCAAGAGTAAATTTGAACTTTCCTTTAGCTTTGGAGCTGATTATTTCAACCTCACCCTAAATCTCTTCCACTTGATCTGCTTCCTCATGAAGTTGAATTGCATTTTAAGAACTTTATGGTGGACATTTTTTAGATATTTATCAGATCCATTCCTAATTGGAATAGTTGTATCTATATTCTGAAGATAATATAATTCAAATTGTCCTTATGAAGCTGAATTATAACACATTTTGTTTTTGTTTTGGCAGAGTTATATGTTATTAACAAAGAAATATTCTTGTAGGTGATAGAACTATGTATGTAGAATAATTTTCAGTGGTGGTTCATTGGCATTAGAATTCTGTTATAACTTTATATTAAGCACACCTGTTTTGAAGGCCATTTTCAACAGGGATGTGAAATACCAAGCTAAACTAGGGATTATTTTAAATGTTTGTTGTCCTATAAAGATTTATATATTATTAAATGCTCCGCCCTGTCTTGCCAGGTGGCTGACTTATTTGTTTTGACATTACTCATGCCCCTGAAGTCATCACATTGAGTAATATATTTGACATCATGGTATATACTTGCATATGTGAATATTCTATATACCATCATTAGCCTTTATCACAAGACATTGTGGTAATATGATATCATGTTTCCTGTAAACGTGAATACTTGTAGGACATACTTGTAGAATAGTCATGTGAGATAAGTTGTTATTTATCATGCATATAAAATGATATTAGGGTTACTTTTACATATGTGATGCTTTTGCTCTAATTTAAACTCCTTATTATTGAAACATGGATGGTTCTTTGACCCTCATATGATGATTTCAAGATCAACTGTTTCCTAGTATATTTAAATGAAAATCTCTGGTTTCTTGTGCTAGTTAATTCTAATCTTAGAGATTCTCTAGGGACGACTTTATTAATGCCTTCATTCTCTATCCAGTAAGAAAAAAATCAGTCAAATTTTACTAAGGTCTAATTCAAAATGACTGACTGAAAGCATGCATTTATCTTTCTGTTTTTAAAATGAAATGACAGAGGGAAAAAATAAAAGTTACAACATTAGAAAAACTGAAAAAACAAAAAGATGTAAGATATAAAGTAGATGAGATCAGACTGATTCAACTAAGCATTTTTTGAATCTGTGTTATAATACAGATGGAAGTCAATGTTTTTCCAATAAAACTCTGGAACAATGTCAGTATCAGAATTAATAAGATCTGTGCCAATTTTTTTTGCATCAAGTGGCTTTCTCTATCATTTACCTTCAAGATAAGGTCAGAAGAGCAACTCTAAACTGGGGACATGCCATGAAAGACAAAGTCAGAGCAAGATTCTTAATCGTTTCTGGTCTCAGAACTTAACGAGGAATCCCTAGGCTTAGAGGCACTTAAGCTGTCAAGCTGTTAAGTTTTTTCCTGTCAGCCAGAGACAGAGATTGTATAACGTTTGGATTCCAGAACAGTAGCGTTTCTCAATTCTGCTCTAGTAACCCATTCTATATCTGTTGATCATACTATAATAGTACTGTCCAGAACAACTTTCTATGATGGTAGAAATATTTCAGATCAGTTCTACCCAATATGGTAGCCATTAGCCACATGTACCTGTTGAGCATTTGAAATATGCCCAGTGGAACTAAGGAACTGAATTTTAATTGAAATTCCATTTCATATTGGGTAGCACAAATCTAAACCCTCAATTATAAATACGAGCAGACTCTTGAGAAGTGCTAAACTTTTTAGGAAAACCAAAACTATGAGATGTAGACTGGAAACCCTACCTCCTGTGACTAGTTAACAAAGGTAACAGAAGACACAGAGAAGAGCTTTGAAAAAGTGTAATTGGTATCCATCTTTAATGACTCAGAAAGCTCTCAAAATCCATAAAGCAAAGATAGGTTGCTGCTAAAAACAGCAGCAGCAGCTGCAGAAGCGTATGACATTTTGTAAAAATGACAGTTGTGGTTACAGAAATGTCAACATCTTAATAAGATGGCTAAATAGCAGTATGGACAAGACTGAAGACTAAATTGGCAGTTTGAGAGATCAAGCCATTGGATCTGTCTAAAACCAAGTATGAAAGGTCAAAATGATAAAAATTCTGAAATGAAATTTCAGATAAGGAGGATCAAGTTAGGAAAGCTACTGTCTGAGTAAAAGAAATCCCGAGGACAAGGAGGGTGAGGAAGAAATGTTAAAAAGTAATGGAAAAAAAAACACAAAAAGTTTCCAAAGTTGACAAAAATCTTAGACCTTCAGATAGCAGAGCTCTAGACCTATCATGGTTATATTTTGGAACTCCAATCGTAGAAGTGCAAAGAAATTCCTACAGGCTTTCAAAGAGAGGGAAAAATGAGGTTACTCTTAAAGCAACTATGATCCTGTGGGCATCAGACTTCTCATCTGGTACTTGGGAAAAAAAAAAAAAGGAAAAGGTATACAAAGTGTTATAAAGAAAGTATTTTGAATTAAGAATTATTATTATTTTTAAATATTTATTTATTTGGCTGCACTGAATCTTAGTTGCAGTATGTGAGGTCTAGCTGACTGATGAGGAATCAAGCCTGGAGCCCCTGCCTTGGGAACACTGAGTCTTAGTCACTGGACCACCAGGGGAGTCCTGAATTAAGAGTTCTTTATAGAGCTAAGCTATGGCTTGGAAATCAAGGCAAAAGAATCATCCAGACTAAAAGTTTGTCAAAAATACCTATATAGTAAGTAATATACTCCAATGTGTTAGGAAGATATGTGGTAGAAGAAACAGTGGTAAAAGGAGAACTCAGTAAAACTAAGTTAACTTTTCAGTAAATATTCAGTAAACATAAATACTGTTATATGTAAATCATAAAACAGAAGAGGTAAACTATTTGGAAGACAAAATCTATACTCATTTCAGCCACACTTGGGAATTAAAAACGAAAGCAAGCCAAAGGTCTTATCTTAGGGTGGTGGAAAAGCCATAGAGAAGAGAAATCAGTATCATCATTAAAGTCTAAAATGCCTGTTATTTGTTTGGTGTCTGTGCTAAACTACTGGACATGAAAATAAGACCTTGTTCTAGCCTTAATGGTGTTGATAGTGTAGCTGGAGAGTTAAGACCACTGTACAAGAAGTAATAGCAAACTGGAAATTTTACTAGCAATTTTTGGAAGGGCTGAAAAATACGATCTGTGTGAATATCTGTAGATAATCTCTCCTGCTTCTGCTTGAAGTTAAACCCCACTTCTGGTTCTAATACTCAACTGGTAGAAGTACAAAGAAGGGATGAAAGATGAGTTGCTGTTGTTTTAAATCAAGCCTGTGTGTCACATTAGACTTTGATCTGCAACCTTTTGAGGACTTATTTTACAAGATTAACAGTGGTCTTTGAAAACATAAGATGTCTTTTTTGTAACACCTTTGCAAATTTGTCATGAGTAGTAGGGATATATATCTTCCTCTCTGTCTGTCCGGTTGGGACCGAGTGAAACAATAGAGTTTTTGAATCTGCAAGGCTACCAGGAAGCCTTGAATCTCTGACGACTCCCCCACCTCCCAGTCCTGTGTGCTGTGTCCCATGTCGCTTCATTTGTGTCCTGACTCTTTGCAACACTATGGACTGTAGCCTGCCAGGCTCCTCTGTCCATGGGATTCTCTAAGCAAGAATACTAGAGTAGGTTGCCATCCCCTCCTCCAGGGAATCTTCCTGATCCAGGCATTGAACCCATATCTCTTATGTCTCCTGCATCTGCAAGCAGGTTCTTTACCACTGGTGCCACCTGGGAAGCCCCATCCCTCCGTCTAAATCCTTGCAAAAGCCAACTTTGAAGAAGCTTGCAGTTAATCTCTTATTTTAAACACCCTTTTAACTCTTAACAGTATATTGCTTCCTATTCAGATTTACGCCATGTCTCCAACTAGATTTAAAGCACTATGAGGAAAGAACTGTGTATTGGAAATCTTCTGAATCCTTGTGTTGCCTAGCACAGTACTGAGTAGACACTAGCTCGTACTTTTTTTCGAATTGTTCCTGTAGACCGCAGAGAGATGGTCATGATACATCCTGTACTTCTAAGCTGTGATACATTTTATAATTTGACTGTTTGAAAGAGTCCTAAATTTGGAGTCAGGGCAACACAGGAGTAGACACCTGGGATTCCTCCCTGTGTGGCTGTGGAGTCACTGTGTTACTATGGGTAGGTTATATCAATGCTCTGTAAATTAGAATAACAATAAATAGCAATACCACTTTCTTCCTTCCACACAAGGCTAATGTGAGAATTAAATAAGAACTATAGGACAACTTTAGATTAAAAAGAAAAACTATAGAAATAAAATGTAGTAGTGTTTTGTTGTAGGTGACTTCCATCTTCCATTTCAGAACATACTTTAATTTTAATCCCTTAACTTGTTATATTCTTGTCATAAAAAATATCTTTCTTTTTAAGAATGAGAAGATGCTCTCAATTGAAGTTAGGTAAGTCACATGTGAATAGCTGGACTAAATGTATCATGGCACAAACCTGATTTTTTCCTGATGTGACTTGACTCCTCAATCAGTTGTCATCATGTACAGATTGTTCTTATGACATTCTAATGTGCCCAGAACAAGGCAACTGTCTTTGAAGAAGTTAACTAGCTTCAGTGTGGCAGTTGCCCTTGTATCCTGTCCCTGAGTAAATGATGTACAATGCTGATTTATTTTAAAAGATAAAAATCATTTGGTTTGGGGCCACTGCCAGTTATTATGCTTGGAAGAGTTAAATCCATAAATTCCTAAAATATGCTATTAGAAGGAAATTAATATCATTGTTCTTTTTTGTTTAATACATGTTAAACAATTGTTGGTTAGTTTTGTCTCTTTTAAGATCACTAACTTGGGGCATACCATACTGGTTGGACAGGATCTCAAGTTGTAACTGACTTTTAACGAGTGCTTATAAAAACACGTGTTGCCTCATGACACTACACGATTGCTGATTGAGCAGGGCTTTTTGCATTCCAGTTGGACTGTACATAGTTGGCCCATGTAGCACACCACTTAGTTTACCTTTTATCATTTAGGGTTCAGTGTATTGAGAATCTGTGAAGAACAAGGTAGAAAAGTAAATCCTCCTCTTTTCGAACATGGCTTAGCAACGATAATATTTTCTTTCC
Organism: Raphicerus campestris; assembly: GCA_006410735.1. Classification (NCBI taxonomy): domain Eukaryota; kingdom Metazoa; phylum Chordata; class Mammalia; order Artiodactyla; family Bovidae; genus Raphicerus; species Raphicerus campestris. The sequence goes on from SJYW01022467.1 coordinate 540,801, forward strand.
TAAATGAATTTTTCTAACTTAGGAATTTTTTGTGCCTTTTAAACAAATGATATATAATACTGCAAGGTTCCTCAGGAACAAGCCAGCAGGTTTGGCCCTATTCGCAAAACAATATACCAGTGTTAGAATTTGAGCTAAAACATAGGGCAAAAACGTAGACAAATTTAGCAAAATTTTGTGCTTTTACTTTTTTTTTTTTTGTTTACTATTTAGAAAACCTTGAAAGCTATAGGGGAACACTTTCTTCTAACTTTAATAGAATGCCCTCAAATAAAAGGCATTTTTATGAGTTCTGCCTCTGCTGTCCTGATTAATTGTGTGACCTCAAGCAAATCTCTTAATTCTCCGAGCCTCAGGTTTCTCATCTGCAAAATGAAGATAATTATGCCTGCCCCTAGCCACAGGAATATTCTAAGAATAGCAGCAGGGAGAATTTTTGTAAAGGATTAGATGTGTGGTTTATAGATTTATGATAGCAGTATTTTATGTAACAAATATTTAGTTTGCTATTATTTCTATAATGAAAACCAAAAAAGACCTGTTTTATAGTAAACCACATAGATAAATAACTTTCCCTGAAGCATGCTTTTGTCTAGACACCTGACCAAAGTACAGACATATCCCATAGATATAAAATCACTCAAGGACTTGTGTGAGCAAAAGAACATTGACCAGAACTGTAAACAACCAAGCAGGGAGTTAAATGATAAGTATAGTAGATTTCTTGAGAAGATAGAAATACACATATTTAGCTCTGTCTCCTCTAGTTCTGACAGAGAGATCCTCTGTTGGAAAAGAATGTATCAGGATCTCTTTTCCCTCTCCTTCCCCAAAATGCTCATTACTTTCCTGTTAATTAAGTTGTATTATTTTCTATATTTGATGATGAGAGTAACATGGGGATGTGAATAGTTGTGGGAGAAACAAAAGTTGATAATCACTGATCTAGAAATTACTCAGATTTCCCAGCATGTTCCTAATATTAGATTCTGTAGCTAATTGAGATTTAGTCTGATGTTTAAATTTTATTAATACCTAAGGCAGATTTAGAACACAGGGAAGAGCAAAGAAGAATTTCCCAGCTTTCAGCATGTTTAGATCTGGCCTAAATTCTAGAAACAGCAATAAAGGCCAGAAACTATTTCTATAAATTCTATTTCTCCTGACCATGAGGAAGTCAGAGTAGAAAACAGATGGTTTCTATACAGTGCCGTAGCAGTGTGAACCATGTTTGAATTAAGAGACCTTAAACATGCAGACTGAGAATCTAGGATAAATTACATTTGATATGGTGTCTTTTGATATTAGACTTTGGAAAAGCTTCTTAAATAATAGATCTTCTAGATTTGTGTCTCTAACATAGCTTTTCCTAATCACCTCCTTACTAAGTAGTACTCCCAGTAGCAAAGGTAAGGTTAGGAACATATTCTTCTCTTTGGAAATGTCAGCTTGCCTCAGGTGCCTATGGTTCTTAACCTTTGACATGGTTAAGAATCATCTGGAGAGTTGTATAAAATACAGATTTTATCAATCAGTAGATCTTGGGGTTGAGTCTAGGGATCATCATTCTAAACAAGTAGTTCACAGGAGGGAGAAGGAAATGGCAACCCACTCCAGTGTTCTTGCCTGGAGAATCCTGTGGACAGAGGAGCCTGGTAGGCTGCTGTCCAAGGGGTCGCACAGAGACGGACACGACTGAAGTGACTTAGCATGCATGCACTGGGGAAGGAAATGGCAACCCACTCCAGTGTTCTTGCCTGGAGCATCCCAGGGACAGAGGAGCCAGGNATAGCAGAGCTCTAGACCTATCATGGTTATATTTTGGAACTCCAATCGTAGAAGTGCAAAGAAATTCCTACAGGCTTTCAAAGAGAGGGAAAAATGAGGTTACTCTTAAAGCAACTATGATCCTGTGGGCATCAGACTTCTCATCTGGTACTTGGGAAAAAAAAAAAAAGGAAAAGGTATACAAAGTGTTATAAAGAAAGTATTTTGAATTAAGAATTATTATTATTTTTAAATATTTATTTATTTGGCTGCACTGAATCTTAGTTGCAGTATGTGAGGTCTAGCTGACTGATGAGGAATCAAGCCTGGAGCCCCTGCCTTGGGAACACTGAGTCTTAGTCACTGGACCACCAGGGGAGTCCTGAATTAAGAGTTCTTTATAGAGCTAAGCTATGGCTTGGAAATCAAGGCAAAAGAATCATCCAGACTAAAAGTTTGTCAAAAATACCTATATAGTAAGTAATATACTCCAATGTGTTAGGAAGATATGTGGTAGAAGAAACAGTGGTAAAAGGAGAACTCAGTAAAACTAAGTTAACTTTTCAGTAAATATTCAGTAAACATAAATACTGTTATATGTAAATCATAAAACAGAAGAGGTAAACTATTTGGAAGACAAAATCTATACTCATTTCAGCCACACTTGGGAATTAAAAACGAAAGCAAGCCAAAGGTCTTATCTTAGGGTGGTGGAAAAGCCATAGAGAAGAGAAATCAGTATCATCATTAAAGTCTAAAATGCCTGTTATTTGTTTGGTGTCTGTGCTAAACTACTGGACATGAAAATAAGACCTTGTTCTAGCCTTAATGGTGTTGATAGTGTAGCTGGAGAGTTAAGACCACTGTACAAGAAGTAATAGCAAACTGGAAATTTTACTAGCAATTTTTGGAAGGGCTGAAAAATACGATCTGTGTGAATATCTGTAGATAATCTCTCCTGCTTCTGCTTGAAGTTAAACCCCACTTCTGGTTCTAATACTCAACTGGTAGAAGTACAAAGAAGGGATGAAAGATGAGTTGCTGTTGTTTTAAATCAAGCCTGTGTGTCACATTAGACTTTGATCTGCAACCTTTTGAGGACTTATTTTACAAGATTAACAGTGGTCTTTGAAAACATAAGATGTCTTTTTTGTAACACCTTTGCAAATTTGTCATGAGTAGTAGGGATATATATCTTCCTCTCTGTCTGTCCGGTTGGGACCGAGTGAAACAATAGAGTTTTTGAATCTGCAAGGCTACCAGGAAGCCTTGAATCTCTGACGACTCCCCCACCTCCCAGTCCTGTGTGCTGTGTCCCATGTCGCTTCATTTGTGTCCTGACTCTTTGCAACACTATGGACTGTAGCCTGCCAGGCTCCTCTGTCCATGGGATTCTCTAAGCAAGAATACTAGAGTAGGTTGCCATCCCCTCCTCCAGGGAATCTTCCTGATCCAGGCATTGAACCCATATCTCTTATGTCTCCTGCATCTGCAAGCAGGTTCTTTACCACTGGTGCCACCTGGGAAGCCCCATCCCTCCGTCTAAATCCTTGCAAAAGCCAACTTTGAAGAAGCTTGCAGTTAATCTCTTATTTTAAACACCCTTTTAACTCTTAACAGTATATTGCTTCCTATTCAGATTTACGCCATGTCTCCAACTAGATTTAAAGCACTATGAGGAAAGAACTGTGTATTGGAAATCTTCTGAATCCTTGTGTTGCCTAGCACAGTACTGAGTAGACACTAGCTCGTACTTTTTTTCGAATTGTTTCTGTAGACAGCAGAGAGATGGTCATGATACATCCTGTACTTACTTCTAAGCTGTGATACATTTTATAATTTGACTGTTTGAAAGAGTCCTAAATTTGGAGTCAGGGCAACACAGGAGTAGACACCTGGGATTCCTCCCTGTGTGGCTGTGGAGTCACTGTGTTACTATGGGTAGGTTATATCAATGCTCTGTAAATTAGAATAACAATAAATAGCAATACCACTTTCTTCCTTCCACACAAGGCTAATGTGAGAATTAAATAAGAACTATAGGACAACTTTAGATTAAAAAGAAAAACTATAGAAATAAAATGTAGTAGTGTTTTGTTGTAGGTGACTTCCATCTTCCATTTCAGAACATACTTTAATTTTAATCCCTTAACTTGTTATATTCTTGTCATAAAAAATATCTTTCTTTTTAAGAATGAGAAGATGCTCTCAACTGAAGTTAGGTAAGTCACATGTGAATAGCTGGACTAAATGTATCATGGCACAAACCTGATTTTTTCCTGATGTGACTTGACTCCTCAATCAGTTGTCATCATGTACAGATTGTTCTTATGACATTCTAATGTGCCCAGAACAAGGCAACTGTCTTTGAAGAAGTTAACTAGCTTCAGTGTGGCAGTTGCCCTTGTATCCTGTCCCTGAGTAAATGATGTACAATGCTGATTTATTTTAAAAGATAAAAATCATTTGGTTTGGGGCCACTGCCAGTTATTATGCTTGGAAGAGTTAAATCCATAAATTCCTAAAATATGCTATTAGAAGGAAATTAATATCATTGTTCTTTTTTGTTTAATACATGTTAAACAATTGTTGGTTAGTTTTGTCTCTTTTAAGATCACTAACTTGGGGCATACCATACTGGTTGGACAGGATCTCAAGTTGTAACTGACTTTTAACGAGTGCTTATAAAAACACGTGTTGCCTCATGACACTACACGATTGCTGATTGAGCAGGGCTTTTTGCATTCCAGTTGGACTGTACATAGTTGGCCCATGTAGCACACCACTTAGTTTACCTTTTATCATTTAGGGTTCAGTGTATTGAGAATCTGTGAAGAACAAGGTAGAAAAGTAAATCCTCCTCTTTTCGAACATGGCTTAGCAACGATAATATTTTCTTTCCTAAATGAATTTTTCTAACTTAGGAATTTTTTGTGCCTTTTAAACAAATGATATATAATACTGCAAGGTTCCTCAGGAACAAGCCAGCAGGTTTGGCCCTATTCGCAAAACAATATACCAGTGTTAGAATTTGAGCTAAAACATAGGGCAAAAACGTAGACAAATTTAGCAAAATTTTGTGCTTTTACTTTTTTTTTTTTTGTTTACTATTTAGAAAACCTTGAAAGCTATAGGGGAACACTTTCTTCTAACTTTAATAGAATGCCCTCAAATAAAAGGCATTTTTATGAGTTCTGCCTCTGCTGTCCTGATTAATTGTGTGACCTCAAGCAAATCTCTTAATTCTCCGAGCCTCAGGTTTCTCATCTGCAAAATGAAGATAATTATGCCTGCCCCTAGCCACAGGAATATTCTAAGAATAGCAGCAGGGAGAATTTTTGTAAAGGATTAGATGTGTGGTTTATAGATTTATGATAGCAGTATTTTATGTAACAAATATTTAGTTTGCTATTATTTCTATAATGAAAACCAAAAAAGACCTGTTTTATAGTAAACCACATAGATAAATAACTTTCCCTGAAGCATGCTTTTGTCTAGACACCTGACCAAAGTACAGACATATCCCATAGATATAAAATCACTCAAGGACTTGTGTGAGCAAAAGAACATTGACCAGAACTGTAAACAACCAAGCAGGGAGTTAAATGATAAGTATAGTAGATTTCTTGAGAAGATAGAAATACACATATTTAGCTCTGTCTCCTCTAGTTCTGACAGAGAGATCCTCTGTTGGAAAAGAATGTATCAGGATCTCTTTTCCCTCTCCTTCCCCAAAATGCTCATTACTTTCCTGTTAATTAAGTTGTATTATTTTCTATATTTGATGATGAGAGTAACATGGGGATGTGAATAGTTGTGGGAGAAACAAAAGTTGATAATCACTGATCTAGAAATTACTCAGATTTCCCAGCATGTTCCTAATATTAGATTCTGTAGCTAATTGAGATTTAGTCTGATGTTTAAATTTTATTAATACCTAAGGCAGATTTAGAACACAGGGAAGAGCAAAGAAGAATTTCCCAGCTTTCAGCATGTTTAGATCTGGCCTAAATTCTAGAAACAGCAATAAAGGCCAGAAACTATTTCTATAAATTCTATTTCTCCTGACCATGAGGAAGTCAGAGTAGAAAACAGATGGTTTCTATACAGTGCCGTAGCAGTGTGAACCATGTTTGAATTAAGAGACCTTAAACATGCAGACTGAGAATCTAGGATAAATTACATTTGATATGGTGTCTTTTGATATTAGACTTTGGAAAAGCTTCTTAAATAATAGATCTTCTAGATTTGTGTCTCTAACATAGCTTTTCCTAATCACCTCCTTACTAAGTAGTACTCCCAGTAGCAAAGGTAAGGTTAGGAACATATTCTTCTCTTTGGAAATGTCAGCTTGCCTCAGGTGCCTATGGTTCTTAACCTTTGACATGGTTAAGAATCATCTGGAGAGTTGTATAAAATACAGATTTTATCAATCAGTAGATCTTGGGGTTGAGTCTAGGGATCATCATTCTAAACAAGTAGTTCACAGGAGGGAGAAGGAAATGGCAACCCACTCCAGTGTTCTTGCCTGGAGAATCCTGTGGACAGAGGAGCCTGCTAGGCTGCTGTCCAAGGGGTCGCACAGAGACGGACACGACTGAAGTGACTTAGCATGCATGCACTGGGGAAGGAAATGGCAACCCACTCCAGTGTTCTTGCCTGGAGCATCCCAGGGACAGAGGAGCCAGGTGGGCTGCCGTCTGTGGGGTTGCACAGAGTCGGGCACGACTGAAGCAACGCAGCAGCAGCAGCAGCTTACAGGAGAGTCTAACATGTGTGGTCTTCAAACCACATGGTCTTCTGTTAATTACCTTCTCCTGTATTTGATACTCAGATTGATATGCTTGTCTGTGTGACTAGCTTTCCAGGGATCATACTTTCCTCATTTGTACACTAGGTCTATCTGAGGAAAGTGGGAGGTGCTGCTGTCACAGGAGGCTATTGTCTGAGCTCTTTTTTGCTCTAGGGCATCCCCAGTCACTTTACCACAGGTTCTTGCAGTGTGGTCTATGCAGCCGAAACTCCTGAGTTACAAATCACCATCTCAGGGATTTTTAATATGCTTTCGTGTTGGGTCTTATGTACCTTAGAGTTTGAGAATGGGCTTAAAAGCCATTTTCCCGTGAAGGCTTGGCTTTGCCCTAATTCTATTCTGATCATTATTTCTCTAACTACTTACTGAACCTAGATCATTTTTTAGTCTTTATTGTCTCCCATGCCTATACCCATCTTTCTGTCCCCGCTGCTACAGCCAAATTTAGTGTTTTAGTATATTATTTTTCTACTACAGCAGCTTCCTTACAAATGCCCATATTTCCCTCTAGTCCTGTCTTTAACTGCTGCTTAGGATCTTATTCAATCAGATTCCTTTCCTGTTTAGTACTCAAGATTCTTTAGTTGGCAGACATGTTCTCTTATAATTTGGCTCATTCCTTCCACTCTCCTCACACCCTGTTGTCTGGCTCTTCCTGACTGTTCGCAGTTTCCCCAAAGGGCCGTGTACTTTCTCATACGTCACATGTCCTTCCCTTGCAGTGGCCCTTGGCCTTTGTAAGGTAGAGGACAATCCCAAAGCACCCTTTGTCTCTCCCTGTTTTGATTTCCACACTGCCAAAGCCATCTCTCTGTTTCACTGCTTACTAGCTCAAGGATAAAGACTTTACTTCTCTCTTGTACCCCTGTATCTAATAAATGCCTGGCCACTATAGGCCTTGTGTATGTCTTTTGAATTGAATGAGATGGAAAATACTACACGGGATTTTGGAGGGTTGTTTGGAACACAGACCTGTATTTGAATGAAGAAGTGAACTTCGACGTGCAAGTGTGGTGCACAAGGACTGGCAGAGCAAAGCCACGGGAGGAGGCAGATTGTGGTGTCTGCCAGATTTGTTTGCCTGGGAGTGCCCAAATACACAGGCAAGAAAGACAGGCGATAGGCCCAGAAGCAAAAGCAGAGGTCATATTGTGGTGAGGTCTCAGTTTCAGTCTTAGGAGCGCCTTAAGGAATGTAAATTTCTCACCAGAGGAGGCATATGGACAGATGTCTGTTAGACCTAACTGTTGACAGCTTGGTCTCCATTTATCTTTTTTAGTTTCTAATCCATCTTCCATTTGGGAGGCTGCTTTAGCAGTACAGATAGAAATGAGGACCTGATATTCAGAAGTAGGAGGGGATATAAAGTAGAAGACAAAGTTGGGGATATTGTGGAAAAATTAGTTTTGTCAATATTGGCATTTTGGTAGGAGAGGGAGGAGGAGTCAAAGGTGACCTGAGATTTTATACCTGAGACTACAAGAAGAGTTTAAGATGATGTTGGGACAAACGAGAAACAGATTTTACTGCTAAGATAGTGATTGTGATTCAGTCCATGGATTTGAGGTGTTTCAGTGATTTCTATGAGGAGGAAAATGGATGTCCTTCATGCAGTGTGATATATCAGGACCTCCAGAGAAGCTTTAGGATTGTGCATTGTTTTGGAAGTAATCTTCATTGAGATCATTACTGAAGCTGTACTTATAGGTCATGTTGACCACGAGTGAAGAATATGGAAGGGATTCCCTAGTGGCTTAGACAGTAAAGAATCTGCAGTGCAGGAGACCCAGGTTCAATCCTGGATCAGGAAGATCCCCTGGAGAAGGGAATGGCTACTCACCCTACTATTCTTGCTTGGAGGATTCCATAGACAGAGGAGCCTGGCAGGCTACAGTCCATGAGGTCGCAAAGGGTTGGACATGACTGAGTGAGTGACACACACACACACACTCACACAGAGTGTGGAAAGAAAGGAGCACTTCACAGACATCTAAGTTGAAGAGACAGACACAGGGAAGGCAGGTCAGGGACTGAGTTGATGACTAAAATATTGAGGAATGGATCATTTTAAGGGGTAATCAGAGGAAGAAGTATTAGCAAAGGATCTTGAGAAGGAGCAAGTGAAATTTGAAGTACAATCCTACTTTGTAAGGTGAGTCTTTTTTTCAGGAAAGACAGAAATTATTCCTGGATAAAACCATTGACATTTTGACCATTTACAGCATAATTGAGAGAAAAAACTTAACCTCCCATAAAACTACTCTGATAATAAAGCTATTTCCACTTTATAGAAGTTATTTTTGGGTTATTTATTTAATAAAGTCCTATAGTTAATAATGAAGATGGCTTAAAGATAATTAAATGTATACTATTTTAAAATACTAAATTCCCCATGTTTTAATTGTTGTAGGGCAAAATTTCTCTTGTCCTTGGGAGATTATTCTGTGTTCTGCTTATAATTTGTTCTTAGTGTAGCATTGTGAATCCTTCTATAAAATTTTTTGTTAAACATTCATAACATATCCTCCTGAATTGTGCCTTTTAGTACAACATGGAGAGAATTAAAAATCTTTATACCAGAGTGCTCTTCGTTCCAACTGACCATAGCTTTTAAAAGATGTGATTGGTTTATCAGTGCAGTCAATGATTTGGTTGTTCAAATCCTTCAGAAATATTTGCTTGTTAAAATTCACAACACCAACTTATTTTAATTTTTACTTAAAAGTAAATGAGTGAAATATACTTTGGAAAACAGAAATGGCTTCTTTCTTAATAGGCTTTGCTAGTGCCAGAAGATACTGCAATAGCATGTTTCTGCCTGTAGGCAGGTGTGGCTCCATTTAAGTGTCTGTCTGCGGTAAGCTTGTCAGTGAGAATCTGAGTAGTTTGCACGGCTACTGAAATAAATCAGTAAGTAGTTTGTACATAGACCCTCTCTGTATAATTGCAACAGACAATAGCTCTACCCACTTTTTGAGAGAATAGTCCTCTGTTTAGGATGATCAGGGCCCATTTTATATTCAGTCTTTGGATGAAAATACAATTGTTTGTTTTTGCAGATGTCTTTTGTTATAGGTTTCACCAGTTAAAAAAAAAAGGAGCTAGGAAACCAATATTGTTTCTTGACTAAACAAGCAAATATTGTAAATAATGTTGAACAAGAGGAGAATTTGAGTATTTTAGTATATATTTTCAATACTCTGGTTGGTATTGGTGTTTTAAGGGCTTAGATGAATATAGTGTGAAGGAGACAAAGATGGACTGGACTTCAGGGGGAAAAATAATTATTTTAGCATATAGTAGAAATATACCTCTTTATCCCCTAGGTATCTCTTAATTGGAATTTTATGTTGTGAAAAATCAAATATTGGTAACTGAAGTGTTTATGTATTTGATGTCCATATGTATTTATATCGAATATTTTAGAATTTTAAAGTTATAGTTAGCTTATAAATGTTGAGAGCTAATCTCTTTAGTTACATTGAACCAGTATAGTTTCTTAAAAAGATGTAAGCCTGTAGTAACTTTGGTTTTTCTATTGTTCCTTAAATGACAAACGAATTTTATTACTAGAACTCACTTCAAAAGTATTTCTGCTCTACTTATATGACTAGCTCATTTTGTGAAATAATAAAATACATAAAAATAGTAAGACTCAGTAACTTGTCCAAATAAGGTATTCCTGAGAGTAACAAACATTCAAACTATTGCTTATCACACTGAAATAGTTTTGTATGTTTGAAAATTTTAAGTGACTAGAAGTATTAATATTTTGGATCATAGTAGTGTTCTATCTCTAGTAATTGTCGTATTGTTGATTATAGCAGGGATTTTTTCTTTTTCTTTCTTGCCTGAGCCACACAGTTGTGGGGTCTTAGTCCCTGACCAGGGATTGAACCCAGGCCCATGGCAGTGAAAGTGCTGAGTCCTAACTACTGAACCACCAGGGAATTCCTGGCAAGAAGGATTTTTAATTCCCTTTTTGAAAAGAAAAGTGGCAGTGTCTTCTGTTCTTTTTAAAAATTTAACTGCCAGGATAAGAAAACAAAGCAAATTTTTATAGACAGTACTAGGAAATATTTGCTTTAATGTCCAAATAATTATGTACTGTACTTAATTTAAGAAGGGGACAGTTAGTTATTCTTTACCATGAGTTTTCACCTCTGGTAAAATTCCTGTTATTTTTACTGTTTTATTGAAATGTGATCAGAAGTTGTTATGTGGTAAATATAATGTGATGAGAATTTGCATGTTCATTAGAAGTTTTCTGATATTTATAACATAATACATTGAAAACCATATGTATTCAGTCAGAAGTTGTAAATAAGCAAACTATCAGAAAATAGTTAAGTGAAAGCATTACTCTGAAAGAATATAATATACAGTCAATAAAAACGTGTTTTAAAAGTATATATACTAATATGACAAAAAATTGATGAGAAGTTATGAAACACCATGTACATAAAAGTACAAATTTCTATAAATATATATGCTTGAAATGCTGAAAAGTATAGAATCTCTGAGGGATAAGATTTATTCTCTTTTTAATTTTTATAAAATTTCTATAATTGAATATTTATATATAAATGCTCATATAGTTTTAAATCTTAAAACTGATCAGTAAAGTTATTTTTCATCCACGAAAGTAATAAATTCTTGGCATCAGAAATTTATATAATAGAGTATACCATTGTTCATACACAGTGGGAAAAAAGTATTAAAGGGAAAAGACTAGTTGCAAAACCAAGTGGTAAGGAGATGAACAAAATTTACAGACTGCTGGACAGAATACAAAAAAGGAGATGTTTATGTGAAGTTTGAACTTTGTCTTTTTGTCTTTTCCCTTGCCCCATTCATATTTATTGAGTGATAAATTGTATTTCCTAAAGTGTTATGTAATATAATAAACCAAAGGCCAGCTGTAAGTATAAGTAATTTAATTTCATCTAGTTAGGATAAAATTTTTCTCAGTTTGTGATCAAAAAACCGCTTTTAAACATATAATTGTACTTATGGTTATTTAAAAATAAGGACTTGAGCTTATTCTGCAGGATTTGCTTTCTTCTTTCCGGCTGCGCTGGGTCTCCGGTTCAGGGTGCGGGCTTTCTGTAGAGGTGGAGAGCAGGGGCCTCCGCTCTGGCTGTGGTGCGTGGGCTCCCTGCAGTGGCTTCTGGGGAGCATAGGCTGCAGGGCGCTCAGGCTTCAGTGGCTGCAGCTCGCGGGCTCTGGCACTTGTGGTGCACAGGCTCTGTTGCTCCTTGGCATGTGGGATGCTCCCAGACCAGGTTTTGAACCTGTGCCCCTTGCGTTAGCAGGCATATTTTTAACCACTGGACCATTAGGGAAGCCCCTACAAGATTTTTAATAGTCCAGTGTTCTTCTAACATATAGAAAATCTTTACTTATATTTTAAGTCCCTTTAACCCTTGTACCTGACTCCTCTAGCAACTGAATTAAACACTGAAGCCAGACAAAGATATTATTAAACAACTGTGGGCCAGTATTCCTCATTGAACATAAACACAAAAATCTTCAGGGAAAATTAGCATATTGTATTGACCAATAAATAAAAAGGATAATACATCTCAGACAAGTGAGGTTTATCCCAGGAATGCATTGTTGATGGATTGGAATATTTAATATTGTTAAGATGTCATTTCTCCCCAACATTTATTTATAGTTTCAATATAATCCTGAGTGTAATCTCACAGGCTTTTTGTTGTTGTTGTTGTTGTTGAAATTAACAAGTTTATGTTAAAATGTATACAGTAAAGCAAAGGAAGTAGAATAGCTAGATAGTTTTGAAAAAGAATAAATTTAGGGGATGCACAGCATTGATTTCAAGACCTTAAAGCTCCAGTAATCAAGACAGGGCAGTACTGAAGAAAAAGTAAACATAGATTAATGTGATAGAATATTGAGTCCAAAATAGACACACACATATTTAACTTTTGACAAAGATGAAAATACAATTCAGTGATGCTAGAAACACCCATAGATAGTTTATAAAGAACCTCCTACCACTACTTTATACCATGTACAAAAAGGAACTCAAAATAGATCATAGACTAAATGTAAAGCTGAAAATTACTGAACTTCCAGAAGAAAACATAGATGAAAATCATGATTCTTCAAAGACTTCTTAGATTTAACATTAAAAGCATTGTCCGTAAGAGAAAAAAAGAAAAAAAAAATTGTCCTTCATTGAAATTGAAAAGATTTTCTCTTAGAAAAACATTGTTAAGATAATGAAAATAAAAACATATAAAGCAAGCAATGAGTTAAATTACACCAAGATAAAACAATCTGACAAATATAGAATGTGGAGTATTCCTGAAGATAACATGCCTGGTATTTTCAAAAACATCAATGTATAACTGATTCACTTTGCTGTATACCTGAAACTTACACATCATTGTAAGTCAACTATATTCCAATAAAATTTAAAAAGATAATTGAAAAAAAAAATCAGTGTAGAAGATAAAAGAGGGAGATCCTGCTAGACCAAAAGAGAGAGAACAAAGTGAACTTGAGTACTGATTGGGGTGTAGGTCGGTGAGGGATCACTGAGGAAATTTCAGTGTAGACTGGCTACATTCAATGGTATTAGTGATTTTTCGTTTTTCTGAGGTGTGGTTCTCTGTATTGTGGTTAAGTAGGAGAAAGTCTTATTTCTAGGATATATATGACTGAGAGGTGAAGAATCTTGATACTTGGCAATCACTGACTGAATGAACATGGGTTTGGGTGGACTCCGGGAGGTGGTGATGGACAGGGAGGCCTGGCGTGCTGCGGTTCACAGGGTCACAACGAGTTGGACACGACTGAGTGACTGAACTGAACACATGAAAAGTGAATAGGTAAGAAGGAAAGTGTTAACAGTTGTCTCTAGATAACATATGTGATTATGTGTTAGTATTGTTTTAATTTTTTCTGCATGTTTGAATTTTTTTGTAATAGAGATGAGTGTTTTTAGAACTTGTTTGGGAGGATGTATTCTTTGAAGATGGCCTTATGATTTGCAGTGCATTTCTATAGATCTTATGAATATCAGATATCTGTATTTACATTGCATACCTGAAAAATACTTGTAAAGAACCCGCCTGCAATGTGGGAGACCGGGGTTCAATCCCTGGGTTGAGAAGATTCCCTGGAGAAGGGAATGGCTACCTATGGCAATATTCTTTCCTAGAGAATTCCATGGACTGTATAGTCCAAGGGGTCCCAAAGAGTTGGGCATGCCTCAGTGACTTCACTTTCACTTTCACCTGAAATTAACTTTTTACTAGATTGCACTATATAACACTGTCTACTTGAGAACTAGGATAGAAAACAGCTCCGTGAAATGCTTTGTAGTGTAAGGATGTTTTTTGAGAGCATTGTTTACTATGTCGTATGGCATTGTTTCTGGGAAAATGAAACTTGAGGTTTTAATAATAAGAAAAGATGTGCTGCTTCTGATAAACTGGATTTTTGGCATGTTACAGATCTTGAGTCAGGTAAGTGAGCAGAACATTTTTTTTGGCTACTAGAGAACTCACATCTCACTTGTGGCCGATACCTAGCAGGTGCACTTCCCAGCTGTACTTCTGGCTGCTCTGTGATTTTCCCTCCCAACTCTAGTTTTTCCCTTAATCTGATTCCCTCATCTATTTTTTGGTTATATTTATTTTGTAAGATACTTTATGTCCAACAATATTCTAGCCATATTAAAAGAATTTAAGAAAATATAGCTAATGATTTGGAAGTCACAGCCCCAAATACTGATTTTCACACTTATTATTATTAGTCATATAATATCTTGCTCCTAATTTCAGAGATCTTTTATCTTCTAACCAAATTTAGAATAAAAGTATTACTAGAAAATTTTAAAATGTATACTTTTAAGTATAATTAAATATGGAGTAACACGGTTGTAGCTATATTGGCAGCAAATACCTTATTTTGGTGTAAGGAGGGGAGAGAACGAGGTCATTCTGTTCCATGGAAATGGAAATTCAGCTGCAGTTAGAATTGGCATTTATTTTGAGAATTTCATTTTTTAATTTCTTTTTTTTCCAACTAATGAAGGGAAGTAAATGTGCCATTCTTTTATCTATAGCATTTCTGAAAGGATTATGACGTGCAAAAAATCCTAATGAAAATTATATTAGTTGCTCTTGAATGATATTCGAATTCTTCCCCTTCATACACAATAGTATCTCCTTTCTATTAAATTATACTTTATATCTTATAAAATATTCTTCAGCATCAGCATATTGATACAGATGTTATATTTACAATTTGCTCTTGCTACCTTCTTGGGAGTTGAAGTCTTCACATCACGTAGTTCTTTTTGGTGATTAATGTTTTGTATTACCACTGATGTGCATCGTTGGACAGCAGAGTGTTTAAAGCAACACTATAAAATATGTTGTATGAATTAGTAATGGCTAAGATGTTTTTTAGGACTTTATGTATATATATGACATAGGAGTGTCCTGAAGTTTATGATGTTTATTCTAACTTTAAAAGAAGTATTCATTGATAAAGAAGGTTTTCTTTTTTTACCTATGATTCTTAAGTCCAGTGGAATCTTCTACTGGTGATTTTTTTTCTTTTAAAGATCTGAGAAGTAGCTTGTTAAACTACATTATCTTTAAAGGCTTTTGTACTTAGAGAACTAAGTTTGATTTTATATTTGAACATGCTTAAATCTTAACCTTAGTAACCTATTATTTTCTACCATAAGGGACATGGTAAAATGAATTGCCAAAAGAGGCAGGGTTAGTTGTAAACACAGTTGTGAGTAATGTAAGGTTGNACTAAGTTTGATTTTATATTTGAACATGCTTAAATCTTAACCTTAGTAACCTATTATTTTCTACCATAAGGGACATGGTAAAATGAATTGCCAAAAGAGGCAGGGTTAGTTGTAAACACAGTTGTGAGTAATGTAAGGTTGTCAGCAGCAGCAGCAGCCACCCCCTTTGCTCCAGGCAGAGTGATTCCTTAAAACTAGGATTAAGCTTTCCTCACTTATGTCTCTGGAATTCACTTTTTCTAGTTTGACAAAATACAGCAAAAACAAGGTATACAGTTTTCTTTCTATAGCATTTTTAAATGAAAGTATTATTCATTCTCATTTATTCATTCATTTCTTTTCTCAGTGATTTCTTAACACATAAAAATCAAGTTTAATTTTGTAGTAGTGCCTGCTGGTCATGTGAATGCTGTACAACATCTCCATTTATACCGATTCACACGTCACTCACAGGACAAGTTCCCACAAAGACCTGTTTTGTTATACTGTCAATCTGTCGATCCACCCTAAAGAAACCAGTTTCTAAACTATGCACAGCTTTGTAAATCAAGATGAACTGGTCAGAAATTGGATACGAAGCAAGCGAGAAACCAAATAATGCTTGCCAGTTAACAAGTAAAATGTGTTGTATATAATAAAATTGCAGGTAATGAAATGGTGTGCATTCTAAGAATATGCTAGCTAGAAAGTTTACATCACATTCATACTATAATCATAGATCGTCATTAGTTTATTTTTTATTATTGTTGGAGCTAGGAAAATAAAAGCAGTGCTTTTGGTAAGATATTCTAGGCAACAGAGGGCAGTGAGAGTAAAAGATGAAATGTGAACCTTAGTTCTGGGTACTTCTTAGCAAACCCTGTATGCGATAACTAGGTGCCAAGGTTGATAAGAAGAGGAATTTGGTATTAGGCAGATTTCCTTCTTTCTGGCAACAATGAGCCACAGAAAAGAGGGGATATAATGGCATGTAGGATTTATTTTCCCAGGGACTCTCCATCTAGATCAGGAAGAAAAGAATACCCATACACAATTCATAAGTAATAGAATATGTTTTTTACCACAGAATTAAATTCAAACATAATGTATTCACAGCTCAATTTATGGTTTTTTGAAAATACCCTTGAAATATTTTCTCTTTGAATAAATGTTTTGTCATTATTTTAGCCTCTTATTTAGAGCATTAAAAAATATCAAGCGCTGTTCAGAAGTTTTGTTTTCTTTCAGATAATTTCTAAACATTATGCTTTTAACTCAGTATTCAAATAACCTTCCAAAGAACCTGCATCTTTTGAGATGCTTTGTTTTTCTCCTTTTGAAAAATTTAAAGAAGAAAAGAAGCAAAGAGAACGAGAACAAGAACTATTCTTAATTCATTATTCCAACAGTAGGTAAAGACCAGGCTTCCACAACCAAAGCAAGTTAGAGAATTCTCAGAGTACTTAGTGAAAATATGTAGTCTTAAGTCAAATGAACTTGTTACAAAATACAAAGCTGTTGTGAGAACACATAACACATTTAAAAGTTTTCCTTCCTTCTTATTTCCCAACGCATTTTGAGAAGAATATTATAAGGAAAAAAATTTTTTTGCTCATAAAGCCCGTTTTCTACCAGTCGTATGCACATAGTTATCTTCTGTTTTGAAGAAACCAGGTTATCAAGGTAACTTTTCTGAGACATCTTTACATGAGAATACAGAAAGATTAAATTGAATAATTAAATATCTCCTTGCTTCCAGCTGCTTCTCCCTGGCTCTCCTTTCTCAAATTGCTACAATTCAGGATTATCTAAAATCTGTTTAATTTCTCATTTCTCAGTAGTAAGACTTGAGTTGTCAAAACAGTAGGCTTAAAATATGATTGGATTTTCTTCTACTTTTTTTGAGATGTAGCTTACATACAGTAAAGTGCATATATCTTAACTACATACTTTGAATTGTAAAATGAATATGCATCAGAATCAGTGGGGATGATGTGCTTAAAATACTCCTACCAGGAAATTAAAAAGTTCCCTAAATGATTCTGAGCTACATCCTGAGTTAAGAATCTTTGCCTTCATAAAGAGCCAAATTAATGATGTACATAAAAACACATAGTACACTGTAAAATGTTATGCAGGTTAAATTTAGGTTGCTGTTTAAAAAAAAAAGCTTAAATTTCTCATATGCCTTTTGGGGTTTGTAATGCTGACTCACTAGTGAAATTCTCAATTTGTTTTTCTGTTTCTTTTTAAGAAAATTAATGCAAAACTTCATGATGGAGTGTGTCAGCGTTGTAAAGAAGTTCTTGAATGGCGTGTAAAATACAGCAAGTACAAACCATTATCAAAGCCCAAAAAATGGTAAGTTCCTTAATTACCCCACCAGTAATATCAGTATCATATTCCTTCATTTCCTGATTTTCAAAATTGTATCCAGATAAATATTAGGAGGAATAGAGAAAAAATTTCCATTCTTCCATGTGGACTAGAATTTCATCTTACATGCTGCATCCTGGCTTGTGAGGCAAATAGATTGAAAAGGTAGATTCATCATTCCTTGCCCCCTTCTTCTCTAAGTAAATAATACACCATTTTTGTAGCATCCTGTTCAAAATGAGACTAGGGTTTTTTATTTTGCACAAAATTCTATCTCCCAATGACAAGATAAGGATATTTGCTATTTTATTTACTAAATTAAATAATTTTTACCACAGGGGATCTTTAAAAGCATCTAACCTTTTAATTGGACCCATGAAGATTACTGAAATGGCTTAAATTGAGTATCATGAGTAATCACTAGATTGATAACTTATAATTTCATTCCTTTGAAAATTTGCATCTACACGAAAAGACACTGGACTTTGTTTCTCATTTTTCTGTCCTTTACCTTCCTCTGTAATGTTGGGATTCTCTTTTATCAGCTTTATGTATATCCTGATGCTGCCTCCTCACATCCTTTGGCTCAGCTGAGTAAGGGCCATATTGGAGGGTAATTGCTGCCTGAAAGAGAAAACTGATCATTTAAAATATAAGAATTAGCATCAGTATGTGTGATATTGTTTCGACAATTATGAATTTTAATTTCATAATTTATATAGGAGCTATTTGAATGCATTTGTTCATGGTTGCTTTATTTTCCTTTTAGCTATTTAGTACTGACATCGTCCTTAAATGTATTCTTCTTTCTTTTTGGGAGGAAATGTTAGAGTTTGGAAGGTTAGTCTAAATAATAAGTATGTTATAACCTTTGCTGTTCATTTATTTTGAAAATTTACGTCAACTTTTTTGTGGATTTTTAGCTCAAGCTATGGGGTAATTTGTTTATTTGAGAACAACAGTTTTGAATGTTTTAATTTGGGCAATTTAGTTTGCTCAAGATGCTTCTTTTAAATACTGAATGGATAAAAACCTCAAGTAAGGATAGACTAACTTCAGCTTTTTAGAATTTTTATTTTTGTATTGCTCTTTCAGAGCACATTTTTAGTATTTATTTTAGGTATAGTTGACCCCTTTTAAAATACCTCTACATTTTTCTCTGTTTTCCAGCCTTTTCTTTGTATTCTCTAGCATTTCTTCCCCAAAGAAAACACATCTAAAGAAAATCTAAAATTTATGCTCATTGGCCCAAATTAGCAATAGGGAAATTTGGCAACTGTTTGTACTATTCAATGCTAGATTTCCATGAATAAATTAACTCTGTCCCCTACCATTGAAATTAGATGCTGCTTCACAATTAACCATGTAGTTTTAGTTAATAGACCTAACACAAAATTTGTAGTTTTTTTGAATATTTTCAACAGGTCTTTTTTTTTTTTTTTAATTTTTATAATATAAACGTATTTTTTGTTTTCATCCCCAGTCTCCCTTTNCCCTACCATTGAAATTAGATGCTGCTTCACAATTAACCATGTAGTTTTAGTTAATAGACCTAACACAAAATTTGTAGTTTTTTTGAATATTTTCAACAGGTCTTTTTTTTTTTTAATTTTTATAATATAAACATATTTTGAGATTTCATCACCAGTCTCCATTTTTCTCTTGTAAGTACTATTTCCTAAAAGAATTTGAAGGTAATAAGTATTTATATAGCTATAGAGTTGTAATAGATTCACATTATAACAAAGGAAATCATTGAAAAATATTTGTTCCTTACCCATTATCTATATTTTAATCTCTTTAATTTGTGCTGCATCCTTTATGTTTATCTTCATTGAATGTGCCAACATGTAAAAGATCATATCAATTATACATTTTCAAGATGGTATAACTTGCTGTAGAATTTCTGAACTAAGTGATACATAGCTCTTAAATTTTCACTCTTTTTTTAATATTTTTATGGCTCCAGAAGAATTTGCATACTATAAATCCTAGAAAAACAAATATTTTATTCAAATATAAAGATTCAGTTAAAAGTAAAAGGAAACAGTATTAGTAGCAAGTCTTATGTTTAATTCTGGAGAACTTATAACACAACAACCTAAGAATGATTGAATGTAGACACATGGACCCAAAAGTCAGCAACTCTGTCCTGTCTTGGCGTCACTGAAGTTAGGGCAGCTCATGCTGCCTGGTGATGCTGCTGGTACTGGTAGTATGTGACTCAGAGGCCTTCGAGATGAGAGCTAGAGAGGAGCTGCTGTTCTGTATCACCCTGAAGCAGATGAAGTCACCCATAGAATAGCTAACCATGAGTGCAGAATGAAGGAGATACAGTGCTGTACAAATACCAAAGTACAGGTAGCAAGACTTTAAGCCTGAAGGAAGACCTCTAGTAATAAAGAAGCCCAAACTAATTTGAAACAGTGATAGAGCTCCTGAGAGACTAAGAAACTGCTAGTTAAGACAAGGTCTGAACATGTTATCTAGGAAGTCCACTTGCCTGGCCTAGAGTATCATGAATTTCAGATTACATTAGAATTCTAGATTACATTAGGCATTTTAAAAAGCCTAGCTTTCAAACTCCAAACCAAGATCGAGAGTGTTCTGAAGAGTATAAATCACCTATGTCTACTTTGTTGTCTCTGCATATTAAAACTTGACCAATATTATAAGGATTTAAATCCATTGATAAAAGATGATTAAAATAGCATAGTTTATTTGAAATGTTAAATGTTTTATTCAGTCTAATCACTTATAAATTAAATTCGTCCTTTGTTAAGATTTGTATAGGAAGTTTGCTTTGACACTAGATGTGTCTTTGTGTAAAAGATTCCTTTTCCAACAGCCTGAATTGTTTCACTTGTCTGTCTCATGCCACAGATTATGTAACCCAATGAGGTACATAAAGAAACGTTCAGCAGAATATAAAATGTAGGAGGAGAAAGTGCTGTTTATGAGTAACAGTTCTTTTAGAATGAAGTAATATTCTGAATATTGGGAAAATTAAAGCATTTTCTCCCATTTGTTTGGCATGTGAATCATCAAAAACTATGCACATCTAGCAAATATCCATTGTCTATGAGATCTGATATCAAATGTTAGATTCAAGAAAAAAAAAAGAGTTTGATATCTAAACTCCTCAAACTTCTTTATTTCATTCATGGGAAGCAAAAATTGTATGGTGTCTGTAAGTGGCAGAAAATATTTTCATGTTACTCTTTCACCTTCAGTAAGGTGATGTGCTGCAGGATTTGTATAAGCATGTTCTTTATGACGGTTTCTCCCAGTTACTGGAAACAACCCTGGACCGTCTGAATAGATGTCTGAACTTGAATTAAAAGAGGAATGAGTTGAAAACTGTGTATTTG
>SJYW01022467.1:564368-622937 GCA_006410735.1 Raphicerus campestris
AAAAAAAAAAAAAAGAAAACTGTGTATTTGCTAGAGAGATGGGAGGATGGCTGTGAGGGGAAAGGGATAAAATGCCTGTCACCTATTAGTAATGTGTGAACAATGGGATACTAATACAATACTACCCTTTGATAGGATAATTTTTAATGTCATTGAGTATACAAAGCTTTAGGTCCTTATAGAAATAAAGTGAAAGGCTTATAAAGATAATGTTTAGTTTTTTATAGCTTCTCATCTCAGTAAAAGCAATAAGATGAACTGCCATCCTTGTTTTACACTTTGACCCTTAATCAGAAGTCAGCATAGTTGTACCAGGATTTCCCTATCATTTTGGCTCATATCTTTTGATTTTAAAGCAAGAAATTGCTGTTCCCTGGTGGAGGGCTGTTGTGGTGCTGTGACAGACTTCTCCCTTGACACCTGAATAGTATAATCATTATTAAGATTACTATTAGATGTAAGAATTGTGGTTCAGAACAGGGCTAAATCTTTTTGTATAAAACCTCATTTTTCAAGAGGAATTTCATGGTGGTCCAGTGGTTAGAATTCTGCACTTTGACTGCCCAGGGCACGGATTCAATCCCTGGTTAAGGAATTAAGATCCTGTGAGCTGCAAGGCAAGGCCAGGAAAAAAAACGAAAAGACCCCCTCATTTTTCAAGTGCCCCGTTTTTAACTTTTGGAAAATTAAAACCATTTGTTACCGTTCCTGGTCAGTCCCAAGCCATTCATGAACACTGTAAATAATTTTAGGTGTAGACCTAAAAGTTACTAGAAAAGCAAGAAGTCTTAAAAATGTAAAGTGATTTGTATAAGTCTTAAAGAAGAAGCAGTCTTGATATTCTTCACTTAAAACTCATTTATAGATATTTATATTATTTTCCAGGTACTAGAAATATAGATGATTAAAAACTGCCCCTTTCCTCAAGCAATGTAAGGAAATGAACTCTTACATATACTCCTTTCTTTTTTTTATTCTGTGCTCAGAGGGATTAAATGTCTACCCAAGATAAAAAAGTAAAGCAGATGGAGTTTAAGATTCAAATGCAAATTGTCCTATTTCAAAGCCCCATGTTTTTACTCTCCCATAGTGAATTCTCAGCATTTTATTATTCACTTAAAAAGTCCTTTTTCCCTCTTCACCTGAGCCTAATATTAAATTTAATAGAAGTCATCTATGTTGTTTATGGAAGTTTCCAACTTCTGAGTCCAACATATATAGCCCTGCTTTTTTTTTTTTTGAAATAACATGTAGCTATAGACAATAGATTTTACTTTGAGGTCCTGAAATGCCTACGCTGTTACCTAGAAACTTCTTATGCCTTGTGTTTCAGGTAACCAAGCAACCTTTTTCTCCTGTTAATTTCAAAATGTGGCACGCTAATACCCACATTTGTGTTAAAATCTCTAGCCTGCTTTCTTTTCTCTTTCTACCCATTAAAAAACAAATCACCAGTTTATGTAGTATTAGCTCATGTTTAACATTGCCATGGTATTAGAAGAAAAAGGAGAAGCTAGTATAAAATAGCAACAGGCCACAAACAGATTAGAGTCTGGGAGGAGAGGGTTTTGCCTCCCAGGGAACTTTTGGCACGGTCTGGAGATATTTTTGGTTGTCAGGACCAGACCATCTGTGAGGGATGCTACTGGTATGTAATAGGTCGAGGCCAGGTTAGGCTTAGTATCCTACAGTGTACAGGATAGCCCCACAACAAAGATGCATCCAGCCTGACATGTCAGTAGTGTTTTGGCTGTTGTATACAAAATAGATGGATACTCACAGGGTCGAGCCACTGAAACTTCATGTTCAGTGGTTTTCAAACTTTTCAGCTGTAGAATTTTGTGTGTGTGTGTATGTGTTGCCACAGGATTTATAAGAAAAGCCTAGACCATGGCCATTGCCCCTTCTGAATTCTGAAATGAAGAAGTAGCCTAACAGCCCTAACTGACCATTCTGCCAAGGGCCAGCCCTCCTTTCTCCTGTTCCCAGTGGGTGCCATTTTCAGGCCTCATTGGAGACCATGGAAGTCATGTCTGTTTTGTGACACCATAGTCTGTAGCCCTCCAGGCTGCTCTGTCCATGGAATTTCCCAGGCAAGAACACTGGAGTGGGTTGCCATTTCCTTCTCCATCAGCTGTAGAATTTTTGAATAAAACAAAAGCTTACCCCAGAGTCTAGAATATGATAGGCCAAAGTGGAACTGTCTTGAATGAAGAGAGGGGAGTCAAGACCTTATATGCCATAAGAAGAGTGTTGATTGAAAGTAGATTTCACCCTAAAAATATGTCAAGTAAAGAGGAGAACTGGTATAACATATCTTAGAACCACATTGCTGTGGGGATGTCTGGACGGGTAGTTTCAGGACATGTGAGTACTTTATGCCTAAAAACACTGCTAGAGAGTCACTCTTCCTGGTCCTCACATTCAGCTGTTGTACTCCTTACATGATAATTTTGAAGTATATTGCCTCTTAATTTTTATCTCCACAGACTGCCCTGGTAAACACTTATTTCTTCATACTTCATTGCATTAAATAAATGCCTTGTCCTCTGTCTCACCTCTATTCCCTTGCTCTAGATGAATAAAATAGTGTTTTCGAAAGGTTTACTTCACATAAATATTTCAAGGCCCTTGTGGGGGACGAGTTGGGTCTCCAGTAGCAGGGAGCTAAGTTTTATATGTTTACTGTTTGATGTTATATTGGAGCATAGCCAGTTAACAGTGTTGTAATAGTTTCAGGTGGACAGCAAAAGGACTTAGCCGTACATATAAATGTATCTGTTCTCTCCCAAATTCCTGTCTGTTCCAGGCTGCCACTTAACACTAAGTAGAGTTCCCTGTGCTATACAGTATTAACTTCTTTATTTTCAAAGGGAAGAAGTATCATAGTCTTAACGAGTACCACTGCCCTCATTTTCCAAAGAAAGCAAATTAATGCAAAAAGAAAGCACCAGGTATATCCACTAGCTAATGATTAAGTCATGACAGTACCTAGCACTCATTCTTTGGTGCTGAATTATTATATTTGTCCATCA
Organism: Raphicerus campestris; assembly: GCA_006410735.1. Classification (NCBI taxonomy): domain Eukaryota; kingdom Metazoa; phylum Chordata; class Mammalia; order Artiodactyla; family Bovidae; genus Raphicerus; species Raphicerus campestris. Next base: position 567,404 of record SJYW01022467.1, read on the forward strand.
GCTGGCATTTATTACTTGCATTTTTTCACTGAGCAAACACCATAACATGAATCTCCTTTAACCAGTTATAAGCATATTTTAGATAGATAGATTCCATTTGTAAGTATCCCAAGTTGTACTTGTTTTCAGAGCTTAGGAACTGAGCATATTATTTCGTTCACCGTGAGGTACCTGAAAAATACTGTTTGCAGTATGCAGTGGTCAGTCCAAATTGAGCCCTTATTCCTCCATATAATCTGAATTTACAGTATCTGAGTGAATATCCATTATTTAGGTGGNCTTTCTTTTCTCTTTCTACCCATTAAAAAACAAATCACCAGTTTATGTAGTATTAGCTCATGTTTAACATTGCCATGGTATTAGAAGAAAAAGGAGAAGCTAGTATAAAATAGCAACAGGCCACAAACAGATTAGAGTCTGGGAGGAGAGGGTTTTGCCTCCCAGGGAACTTTTGGCGCGGTCTGGAGATATTTTTGGTTGTCAGGACCAGACCATCTGTGAGGGATGCTACTGGTATGTAATAGGTCGAGGCCAGGTTAGGCTTAGTATCCTACAGTGTACAGGATAGCCCCACAACAAAGATGCATCCAGCCTGACATGTCAGTAGTGTTTTGGCTGTTGTATACAAAATAGATGGATACTCACAGGGTCGAGCCACTGAAACTTCATGTTCAGTGGTTTTCAAACTTTTCAGCTGTAGAATTTTGTGTGTGTGTGTATGTGTTGCCACAGGATTTATAAGAAAAGCCTAGACCATGGCCATTGCCCCTTCTGAATTCTGAAATGAAGAAGTAGCCTAACAGCCCTAACTGACCATTCTGCCAAGGGCCAGCCCTCCTTTCTCCTGTTCCCAGTGGGTGCCATTTTCAGGCCTCATTGGAGACCATGGAAGTCATGTCTGTTTTGTGACACCATAGTCTGTAGCCCTCCAGGCTGCTCTGTCCATGGAATTTCCCAGGCAAGAACACTGGAGTGGGTTGCCATTTCCTTCTCCATCAGCTGTAGAATTTTTGAATAAAACAAAAGCTTACCCCAGAGTCTAGAATATGATAGGCCAAAGTGGAACTGTCTTGAATGAAGAGAGGGGAGTCAAGACCTTATATGCCATAAGAAGAGTGTTGATTGAAAGTAGATTTCACCCTAAAAATATGTCAAGTAAAGAGGAGAACTGGTATAACATATCTTAGAACCACATTGCTGTGGGGATGTCTGGACGGGTAGTTTCAGGACATGTGAGTACTTTATGCCTAAAAACACTGCTAGAGAGTCACTCTTCCTGGTCCTCACATTCAGCTGTTGTACTCCTTACATGATAATTTTGAAGTGTATTGCCTCTTAATTTTTATCTCCACAGACTGCCCTGGGAAACCCTTATTTCTTCATACTTCATTGCATTAAATAAATGCCTTGTCCTCTGTCTCACCTCTATTCCCTTGCTCTAGATGAATAAAATAGTGTTTTCGAAAGGTTTACTTCACATAAAAATTTCAAGGCCCTTGTGGGGGACGAGTTGGGTCTCCAGTAGCAGGGAGCTAAGTTTTATATGTTTACTGTTTGATGTTATATTGGAGCATAGCCAGTTAACAGTGTTGTAATAGTTTCAGGTGGACAGCAAAAGGACTTAGCCGTACATATAAATGTATCTGTTCTCTCCCAAATTCCTGTCTGTTCCAGGCTGCCACTTAACACTAAGTAGAGTTCCCTGTGCTATACAGTATTAACTTCTTTATTTTCAAAGGGAAGAAGTATCATAGTCTTAACGAGTACCACTGCCCTCATTTTCCAAAGAAAGCAAATTAATGCAAAAAGAAAGCACCAGGTATATCTACTAGCTAATAGTTAAGTCATGACAGTACCTAGCACTCATTCTTTGGTGCTGAATTATTATATTTGTCCATCAGCTGGCATTTATTACTTGCATTTTTTCACTGAGCAAACACCATAACATGAATCTCCTTTAACCAGTTATAAGCATATTTTAGATAGATAGATTCCATTTGTAAGTATCCCAAGTTGTACTTGTTTGCAGAGCTTAGGAACTGAGCATATTATTTCATTCACCGTGAGGTACCTGAAAAATACTGTTTGCAGTATGCAGTGGTCAGTCCAAATTGAGCCCTTATTCCTCCATATAATCTGAATTTATAGTATCTGAGTGAATATCCATTATTTAGGTGGTGGCTGATTCTACAATCCACAAGTTTTAAAACATTTTGCCTTGCCTCTCTTGATGTATTGTAAAACTGAGCACATTTATCAGTTCTTTCTATTCCAGAAGCATAGCTTCTGTTATTAAAATAAACTTTTGACAAGTCTCTGAGCCATCATTGGCATAAAGCTTTAATGCATGCAAGGAAGAAATAGATTCAGGGGCTTCCTTGGTGGCTCAGTGGTAAAGAATCCACCTGCCAATGCGGGAGACACAGGTTCGATCCCTGGTTGGGGAGGATCCCCACATACCGTGGAGCAACTAAGCCCTTGCACCACAGCTACTGAACCTGTGCTTTAAAGCCTGGGAACTGCAGCTCCTGAGTCCAGGTGCCTCAACAACTGAAGCCCAAGCGCTCTAGAGCCCAGGAGCCACAATCTGATTGTATAATCAGATTTTCCTTATTTAACCTCCAAAAGCCAAGAAACCTGCCATGGATTTGAAAGATAATTTAGTAAAATTTGTATGTTACTTTGGGGCTTCCCCGGTGGCTCAGTGGTAAAGAATCTACCTGCTGATGCAAGAGACACAGGAGATATGGGTTTGGTCCCTTTGTTTGGAAAATCCCCTTAAGAAGGAAATGACAAGATCCACTCCAGGATTCTTGCCTGGGAAATCCCATGGACAGAGGAGTCTGGCAGTCTGTGAGGTTGCAAAGAGTTGGATACGGTTGAGCAACTGAGCACGCACACACATTTGTGTGTGATAGAANAATGACAAGATCCACTCCAGGATTCTTGCCTGGGAAATCCCATGGACAGAGGAGTCTGGCAGTCTGTGAGGTTGCAAAGAGTTGGATACGGTTGAGCAACTGAGCACGCACACACATTTGTGTGTGATAGAAACAAAATTCTCTTGAGGAAGAGTCCATGGTAATGATGGAGGATATTACCCCAAGCATAGTTCTTTTCTGACAAAGAAGTGGAATTGCTAGGATACAGACAAGAAATTTCGTTCAGTTTACAGTTATTTTGAATAGCAACTTCACTGTATAAGACACTGTGTTATGTAGTATAGAAAATATCAAAATGACTCTCTGATACTAAGAAATTCCCAACCTGTTAGGGAAAGTGGCCCACAGATAACTCATCGAAAGATTGCAAGTGTAGGTGTAAGTAAAAGACAGACCCAAAGGATGCAAGTTAAGACTGCTGAGGAATAATAAAATGAAAACAGGAGAGATAAATCTAGAAAAGGTAGTGGGTGCTGTAAACAGCAGAGAAGAAGATGGCGCCCCACTCCAGTACTCTTGCCTGAAAAATCCCATGGATGGAGGAGCCTGGTAGGCTGCAGTTCATGGGGTCATGAAGAGTCCCACAGGACTGAGCAACTTCACTTTCACTTTTCACTTTCATGCATTGGAGAAGGAAATGGCAACCCACTCCAGTGTTCTTGCCTGGAGAATCCCAGGGACGGAGGAGCCTGGTGGGCTGCCATCTATGGGGTCGCACAGAGTCGGGCACAACTGAAGTGACGCAGCAGCAGCAGCAGCTGTAAACAGTGTTTACTGGAAATACTGTGAGGAAGGCACCAGGGAATGGAGGGAAAATGGACAAGAACCCCCTGTTCTCTTTGATGGACATGCAGATACTTACAAACTGTCTATATGTCTTGTTTTGGAGCCTACATAAGTGGCCATTTGTTCATTCATTTGCTCTCTTTTGCTTGTCAAAAGAAGATCTGCTTTGTATATACATTTAATGAAGAGAAAACAAGAAAGGATTTTGGTTTAGTTGTTGGATTTTTAGCCTTAAAAAGTGTGTTGATTAGTATTTCTTTGATTTTTTAATAAAAATAAACATTGTTATATGCTACGAGATGATCCTCTTCTTCTGCTTCATTGACTACGCCAAAGCCTCTGACTGTAGATCACAGCAAACTGTGGAAAATTCGTAAAGAGATAAGAATATCAGACCACCTAACCTGCCTCCTGAGAAACCTATATGCAGATTAAGAAGTAACAGAACCAGACATGGAACAACAGACTGATTCAAAATTGGGAAAGGATTATGTCAAGTCTGTATATTGTCAGCCTGCTTATTTAACTTATATGCAGAGGACATCATGTGAAATGCTGGGCTGGATGAAAATAACAAGCAAGAATTAAGATTGCTGGGAGAAATATCAACAACTTGAGATATGCAGATGATATCACTCTAATGGCAGACAGTGAAGAGGGTCTAAAGAGCCTCTTGATGAGGGTGAAAGAGGAGAGTGAAAAAGCTGGCTTAAAACTCAACATTCAGAAAGCTAAAATCATGGCATCTGGTCCCATCACTTCATGGCAAATAGAAGGGGAAAGAATGGAAACAGTGGGAGATTTTATTTTCTTGGGCTCCGAAACCACTGCAGATGTTGACTGCAGCCAAGAAATTAAAAGATGCATGCTCCTTGGAAGAAAAGCTGTGACAAACCTAGACAGCCTATTGAAAAGCAGAAGCATCACTTTGCCAACACAGGTCTGTGTAGTCAAAGCTATGTTTTTTCCAATAGTCATGTATGTATGTGACAGTTAGACCATAAAGAAGGCTGAGTGCCGATGAATTGATGCTTTCAAAGTATGGTGCTGGAGAAAACTCTTAAGAGTCTCTTGGACAGCAAGGAGATCAAATCAGTCAATCGTAAAGGAAATCAACCCTGAGTATTCACTGGAAGGAATGATGCTGAAACTGAAACTCCAGTATTTGGCTACCTGGTGCGAAGAACCGATTCATTGGAAAAAACCTTGATACTGAGAAAGACTGAAGGCAGGAGAAGGGGGCAACAGAGGGTGAGATGGTTGAATAGCATCACCAACTCAATGGACATGAGTTTGAGCAAACTCTGGAAGATAGTGACAGGAAAGTCTGGTGTGCTGCAGTTAGTGCAAAGAGTCAGATACAACTTAACGAGTGAACAACAAGATGATCAGTCCCTCCATATATACCAGTGTATGACAAGAAATTATGTACATATGTATATATGTGTGTGTATGTGTGTGTGTATACAGACATATATATGTAGTATTTATGTATGTACACACACACATACAGAGTGTGAGCTTGACCTCTTTGTTTTAGCTCTTCAGCTCCAGCATTGCTTATAATAGTTTGAGGCTCTTATAATAGGTTGGTTAATGAGTAATTTGAGAGTTATGTCACCACATTCCAAGAGTATTAAAATGTCCTAGAGTGGAATTTTAGTCACAGGCCATTCTACGTCATATCATAGTACAGTGACTGTAAACCCTGGCTTTATTACTGCCCAGAGCTTTAGTCTAATGGACTAAAGTTTTAGTCCTCCTTATTAAGGAGAGTTTTTAGTACTGTCATCACTTGTGCACCTGTGCAAAAAGCCTACTTTTTGACGTTAATATTGATTGATCACAGCAAGCTTTGATTTTAAATTGCCTGTTCCAAGTAATAGTTTTGAGAAGTAATTTCCATTTTCTCTTTTTTCTAAACTGTTGTTGACTGGAGGTGAATATTTTGTACTCTTTTAAGAATTATTCTAAGTCAAATCCACTGCAATAAGAAGAGGTAATAAAATATCTCCACTTATTTCAAATACATTAACTATGAGGAGAATAAAGCTTCTACTCAAAGTTCTTGAAATCTGTAGACATTGTTTCCTTAAAAACATTTCTTAAGTAGCACATGATGTAATTCTTTATTATGGTTTCAGGTTCTTTTTATGTTAGCACAGATTGCTTAGAGCCACTATAGGAACTTTCACTTCATAGATCTCTGTCAGGATTCAGTTCAGTTCAGGTGCTCAGTCAGGTCTGACTCCCTGTGACCCCATGGATGGCAGCATGCCAGGCTTCCCTGTCCATTACCAACTCCCGGAGCCTACTCAAACTCATGTCCATTGTGTCGGTGATGCCATCCAAGCATGTCATCCTCTGTCATTTCCTTCTCCTCCTGCTTTTAATCTTTCCCAGCATCAGAATCTTTTCCAGTGAGTCAGTTCTTCACATCAGGAAGCCAAAGTTTTGGAGTTTTAACTTCAGCATTAGTTCTTCCGATGAATAAGCAGGACTGATTTCCTTTAGTATTGACAGGTTGGATCTTCTTGCAGTCCAAGGGACTCTCAAGAGTCTTCTCCAACATCACAGTTCAAAAGCATCAATTCTTTGGTGCTCAGCTTTCTTCATAGTCCAACTCTCACATCCATAACATGACTACTGGAAAAATGACAGCTTTGAAGACGAACCTTTGTTGGCAAAGTAATGTCTCTGCTTTTTAATATGTTGTCTAGGTTGGTCATAGATTTTCTTCCAAAGAGTAAGCATCTTTTAATTTCATGGCTGCAGTCACCATCTGCAGTGATTTTGAAGCACTAAAAAAATAAAGTCTCTCACTGTTACCACTGTTTCTCCATCTATTTGCCATGAAGTGATAGGACCGGATGCCATGATCTTCGTTTTCTGAATGTTGACTTTCAAGCCAGCTTTTTCACTCACCTCTTGCACTTTCATCAAGAGTCTCTTTAGTTCTTCTTCCCTTTCTGCCATAAGCGTGGTGTCATCAGCATATCTGAGATTCTTGATCTTTCTCCTGGCAATCTTGATTCCAGCATGTGCTTCAACGAGCCGGGCATTTCTCATGATGTACTCTGCATATAAGTTAAATAAGCAGGGTGACAATATACAGCCTTGATGTACTCCTTTTCCTGTTTGGAACCAGTCTGTTGTTCCATGTTCAGTTCTAACTGTTGCTTCCTGACCTGCATACATATTTCTCAGGAGGCAGATCAGGTGGTCTGGTATTCCCATCTCTTGAAGAATTTTCCAGTTTGTTGTGATCTACACAATCAAAGGCTTTGGCATAGTCAATAAAATAGAAGTAGATATTTTTCTGGAACTCTCTTGCTTTCTCGATGACCCAGTGAATGTTCCCAATTTGATCTCTGGTTCCTCTGCCTTTTCTAAAACCAGCTTGAACATCTGGGAGTTCACGGTTCATGTACTGTTGGAAGTCAGGCTTGGAGAATTTTGAGCATTACTTCGCTAGTGTGTGAGATGAGTGCAATTGTGTGGTAGTTTGAGCATTCTTTGGCATTGCCTTTCTTTAGAATTGGAATGAAAACTGACCTTTTCCAGTCCTGTGGCCACTGCAGTTTTCCAAATTTGTTGACATACTGCATGGAGCACTTTCACAGCATCATCTTTTAGGATTTGAAATAGCTCAACTGGAATTCCATCACCTCCAACAGCTTTGTTCATAGTGGTGCTTCCTAAGGCCCCCTTGACTTCACATTCCAGAATGTCTGGCTCTAGGTCAGTGATCACGCCATCATGGTTATCTGGGTCATGAAGATCTTTTTTGTACAGTTCTTCTGTGTATTCTTGTGGTCTCTTCTTAATACCTTCTGCTTCTGTTAGGTCCAGATCATTTCTGTCCTTTGTCAAGCCCATCTTTGCTTGAAATCTTACCTTGGTATCTAATTTTCTTAAGAGATCTGTAGTCTTTCCCATTCTGTTGTTTTTCTCTGTTTCTTTGCATCAATTACTGAGGAAGGCATTCTTATCTCTCCTTGCTATTCTTTGGAACTCTGCATTCAAATGGGTATGTATATCTTTCCTTTTCTTCTTTGCCTTTAGCTTCTCTTTTCTCTGCTATTTGTAAGGCCTCCTTAGGCAACCATTTTGCCTTTTTGCATTTCTTTTTCTTGGGGATGGTCTTGATAGTCAGTGTGAGTTTCTGTTATTTGTCCATGAAGGGTGGAGTAGCACAGTTCACTGCTTACAAAAGTACCTAGTCATCTCATGTGAGAGTATTGTTAAGTGGAACTGAATTATCATAAAGGTTAAAGTGTAATGAGACCAGGAAATGAAGGCAATACCAGAAAAGTTGTGGCAGAAAGGCTATTCCAGAAATACTAAAAATATCAGATCAGTTCTTTTCCAGTTGATGTTTATTGTCTAGATCAGTGGTTCTCAAAGCTTTTGTTCTCAGGACCTCTTTCTTTATAGTGTTAAAAATTACTGAGGACCCAGATAGCCTGATTTATGTCAGCTTTTATGCATTATATCTAATGGTATTTATTAGATATAATGATATTTATTGTTTTAGATATGAAAACTGAGACTTAAAAATAATTATTTTATAAAGAATGTGAATATAAGCAACCATTAAAGGTTAATGTCATGTTCTAGTACAAGGTGGAAAAGAATTTCCAGACATGAGACAGAATGAGAGGGAAATAAAGTTCATTAGAATGTGAGACACTGTTAGAACAGCAGGCCAGCTCAAGGGAGAATTGACATTGAACAGTGGTCCTTAGTCCACTTTTATACTCATGGTTCAGGGAGTGGGCTAGGGATCTTGCAGGTTATTTGCTGATTGGATGAGGCATATATACTGGATGGGAGAAGAAGGGGAAGCCTGTGTGGGTTAGGAGGGGAGACAGGTTATACTGCTCAGAAGGACCTGAAATCACTTAATAATTCAACATGGGGGAGGGAAGGACAAAAAGGGTCTGGTTTTTCTGTTTCTGCATTCCAAGATCCTTCTTGGTTTTATCTGCTCTTTTGTTCTTGGGTGACCACATTTAATACTAATAATTTTTTATGAAAAATAACTTTTGAAACAAAAATATTAGTGAGACAAGTGGCATTGTTTTGTATATTTATGAATTTCATTAGTGTCTGACGAGTAGAAGGAAAATGAAGCAGTACATTTTTAAAATAGTGTAAGTAAATATCGACGAAAGTAAAAGAGGAGAGTGAAAAAGTTGGCTTAAAGCTCAACATTCAGAAAACTAAGATCATGGTATCTGGCCCCATCACTTCATGGGAAATAGATGGGGAAACGGTGTCAGACTGTATTTTTTTGGTCTCCAAAATCAGTGCAGATGGTGATTGTAGCCATGAAATTAAAAGATGCTTACTCCTTGGAAGGAAAGTTATGAGCAACCTAGATAGCATCTTAAAAAGCAGAGATACTACTTTGCCAACAAAGGTCCATCTAGTCGAGGCTATGGTTTTTCCAGTGGTCATGTATGGGTGTGAGAGTTGGATTGTGAAGAAAGATGAGCACCGAAGAATTGATGCTTTTGAACTATGGTGTTGGAGAAGACTCTTGAGAGTCCCTTGGACTGCAAGGAGATCCAACCAGTCCATCCTAAAGGAGGCCAGTCCTGAATGTTCATTGGAAGAATTGATGCTGAGGCTGAAATTCCAATACTTTGGCCAGCTAATGTGAAGAATTGACTCGTTGAAAAAGACCCTGGTGCTGGGAGGGATGGGGGCAGGAGGAGAAAGGGACGACAGAGGATGAGATGGCTCGATGGCATCACCAACTCGATGCACATGAGTTTGGGTAAATTCTGGGAGTTGGTGATGGACAGGGAGGCCTGGCGTGCTGCGATTCATGGGGTCGGAAAGAATCGGACACGATTGAGCAACTGAACTGAACGGAAGTAAATATTAATAACCTTTTCCAGATAATTATAGAAATTCATCTTTGATACAGTGTAGAATCTGAAACCATATCAATACACACTTCTTATACTAAAATCCATTGGTGTACCTTGCAGTTGATCTNAGGGAAGGACAAAAAGGGTCTGGTTTTTCTGTTTCTGCATTCCAAGATCCTTCTTGGTTTTATCTGCTCTTTTGTTCTTGGGTGACCACATTTAATACTAATAATTTTTTATGAAAAATAACTTTTGAAACAAAAATATTAGTGAGACAAGTGGCATTGTTTTGTATATTTATGAATTTCATTAGTGTCTGACGAGTAGAAGGAAAATGAAGCAGTACATTTTTAAAATAGTGTAAGTAAATATCGACGAAAGTAAAAGAGGAGAGTGAAAAAGTTGGCTTAAAGCTCAACATTCAGAAAACTAAGATCATGGTATCTGGCCCCATCACTTCATGGGAAATAGATGGGGAAACGGTGTCAGACTGTATTTTTTTGGTCTCCAAAATCAGTGCAGATGGTGATTGTAGCCATGAAATTAAAAGATGCTTACTCCTTGGAAGGAAAGTTATGAGCAACCTAGATAGCATCTTAAAAAGCAGAGATACTACTTTGCCAACAAAGGTCCATCTAGTCGAGGCTATGGTTTTTCCAGTGGTCATGTATGGGTGTGAGAGTTGGATTGTGAAGAAAGATGAGCACCGAAGAATTGATGCTTTTGAACTATGGTGTTGGAGAAGACTCTTGAGAGTCCCTTGGACTGCAAGGAGATCCAACCAGTCCATCCTAAAGGAGGCCAGTCCTGAATGTTCATTGGAAGAATTGATGCTGAGGCTGAAATTCCAATACTTTGGCCAGCTAATGTGAAGAATTGACTCGTTGAAAAAGACCCTGGTGCTGGGAGGGATGGGGGCAGGAGGAGAAAGGGACGACAGAGGATGAGATGGCTCGATGGCATCACCAACTCGATGCACATGAGTTTGGGTAAATTCTGGGAGTTGGTGATGGACAGGGAGGCCTGGCGTGCTGCGATTCATGGGGTCGGAAAGAATCGGACACGATTGAGCAACTGAACTGAACGGAAGTAAATATTAATAACCTTTTCCAGATAATTATAGAAATTCATCTTTGATACAGTGTAGAATCTGAAACCATATCAATACACACTTCTTATACTAAAATCCATTGGTGTACCTTGCAGTTGATCTTTCACCCATGCATGGTTTTGTAACATCATGCATTTTGCTAGTTTGGAAAATACTAATTCATTTAATTATACAGATCTTCCAAATGTTGCTGTGTTGTATTATGCAGTTTAAAATGTTGTGTTGATACTGGAAGGGTGTCATTTAAAAGCGTGGGTTTTTCATTTTTGTTAGTTGTGGGTTTGTGGAAATACAAATACACTAAATACTAATACAGTTTGGTGCTGCTGTCTTTGTTCTTGCTAAGTTTCAGCACTTTTAGTAACTATTATTAAAAATGAGACTCAAAGAAGTTAAAGTGACTGTCAGTGATTATATGGCAAGGATATGTCAAAGCTAGGCCAGCTAGATCTAGTTCTCTTGCTTCCCAAACCAAAATACATAATATTCTCTAGTATTTACAATGATCTTGAAAATAAAACTTTATCTCTTGAATTTTACCCTTAAATGGATAGTAAACATTTTTTAGCTTTCTTACGGGGTCCTTCTTATACCCCACCAATGAAAAATTCTCTGAAGGGATGGTTAATTTTTAGCCTGTAGTTGAGTCCTGTAGCCGGAGGTCTGGAATCTGGTCGTCTCACAGCTTTGAGAAGATAGGCATGCCAGTGGGAAAACAGAATGCCATTTGAACAATTTGGTCAAACTCAAGGATCACTGTGATTTTATTCTTAGTTTGTAAGGTCAACATAATGAGCCATCTTATCAGTGAGTCCCCACGTGGGCCCTGTCAGTTAGTAAACGTGGTTCATAGGAGTAATCTGTGGTTTCATTTGACCAGGTTCCACTAAAATGGTCAGTTGTGGTGTATGCATGGACAAGATTTATTGTTTCTGGGAACTGTAGTCCATGAAAATATGAAAAGAAGGCCAAGCCACCATTATTGTAACATCTCTGCAGTTCTCTTAGGAATGAACTCATAAAATATTCAAAATATAGCTCTTTTCAGGGGAAATTAGGTAAAATTTATATTTAGGTCAATTTCAAGTTTTTCCTTACTACTCATTTTGTAAGAAAAAATAGGAGTGATTATCTAACTTAACAGGTGTTTTTAAAGATGTTTCAAGATACTGCGTAAGTTCTATGACAACTTGGAGTGTATATCTTTTATCATTAAAATAATGTCTAAACCATCTTGTGCTTAAGATCAAGATTCTTAGGCTGGACAAATGTGACGCAGAAGAAGAAAAACGCTGAAACTAAAATTACTTTCACATCTCTCTACTCCCCGTGAAGATGTAAAGTCTAGGTTAAGAGGTTTGAAAGCAAAGGGGCACAAAGATCTCAAGTCTGTGATTGAGAAACTTGAAGGTTGTAAACATATAAAAAATGTATATAATTTGCCTTTCAACAAACATTTCACATTTATGAAAAGGAAACATTTAAAAAATGTGTCCATGTGTGTATTGCCTTATAAGATAGGTAGATTTATATTCACTAGCCTAACAACCTGTTTTTCCGAGTGGATTTAAATTTGAAAAGAGCATAATTGCTTACAGCAACAAAATTCCTTGTCTTTTCAACCAGCTTTGGGGATATTGGAAAATCCCCCTATCTAGGCAGTAGTACTTTGATGTGATTCAGGAGTTCTCAAGTGCTTAGGTGCATAAGAATTTCTTGAGGAGTTTGTTAAGGGACAGATTCTTGGGATCCATCCCCAATATTCTGATTATGTAAATAATGGGTGTAGCCCAGGGATCTGCATTTTAATAAGCTATGCCAGTGTTTGAGCCAGTGCCAAAAGTCACTGTCTTGAGGATTAGATGGGCCAGAGAGTGTAGAGTCTGCTCTCTTTTGACTCTGGATTCCAAAACAGGATATCCCATTTTCGAGCCTATTTTACATGTAAATTTTAACATTAACAGTTCTATAAATACAGTTTTATCCTGGAATTAGCAATTTGAATACTTAAGGATTAGTTTACCCCAGGAGTCCCTGTTATAAAACAGCATATTCATAGAAATGAATTTCTTTGAAGCCTCAGAAGAACCTAATCAAAACAGTTTCTTTAAAATTATTTTAAAAACTTTAAAAAATTGAAGCCAAAAAATACTGAGATTTTTTTTCTAGTCCATTTGTATTGATAGGACTTTGTATGTATTCCAATAGCATGAAATTTTAATCTAACTTTTATTTCAAAGTAATTAAGTAAAGCTGTTTGGAAAGTCAAAACACAAGCATATCAAATAATTGAGCAAACAATTTTCAGAATTATTTTCACTTTGATTGTGAAGACTTTTAAATTCTAATTTATATTCCCCAGAGCTCTAACATGCAGTAAAATATACATGTTATAATAAACAGTGTTAAAAAACAAAGTTTAACTGAATGACTTTTAAAGATTTTATTGACTTTGTCTCATTGAGAAGATGGAAAGGATCTGTGAGGAACTGTAGAAAATGAAAGACTTTTGTAGGTAGAAAGGAATGGTAACAAGAAAGTCACTGTAGACAGAAAAGGGAATAACAGGGGTCTTATCAGGCTGAGTACCTAGCTTGTGCTGATCAGACAATTTGTGATTGAGTTAAGAGGCTTCCCCAGGTGTCTGCAGTGGCAAAGAATTTTCCTGCCAGTGCACCCTACTCAGGAGACAAGCGTTGGATCCCTGCATAGGAAAGATCCCTTTTAAGAGGAGATGGCAGTACACTCTAGTGTTCTTACCTGGACAATTCCATGTACAGAGGAGTCTCGTGATCCATGGGTTCACAGAGTCAGATATGACTGAACACATATTCAGGATTGGTTTAAAATTACATTTCTGGAAGAGCCAAAACTGAAATTAAGTCTCAGTTTGATGATTTGGGGGGCTTCCCTGGTAGCTCAAATGGTTAAGAATCTGCCTGCAGTGCAGGAGACCAGGTTTGATCCCTGGGTCAGGAAGATCCCCTGGAGAAGGAAATGGCAATTAACACTATCATTCTTGCCTGGAGAACCCCATGGACAGAGGAGCCTGGTGGGCCCCAGTCCACCAGGTTGCAAATAGTCAGACACGACTGAGTGACTAACACTTTCACTTTTGATGATTTGGGGCTTAGCCTAACTAAGTCTATATGGGAGCCAGTTGTTTTGTTTTAACAACAGTTTGTAAGTTTTGACAAATGAATACATTTGTGAGACTGACATCACAGTTAAGATACGAGATAGTTCTGTCACCCCCAAGCATTCCTTTATGCCACTTGGTATCCTGCTACCTCACTCCCAGTCCCTGGCAAACACTGATCTGTTCTCTCTCCCCATGCTTTTTCCTTCTTGCAGAATGCCATCTATAGGAATCACATAGTATATGGTCTTTGAGGCTGACTTCTTTAACTGAACATAGTGGATTTGAGATTCATCCGCATGGTTGTGTAAATCAGTGGTTGGGTCTTTTTACTGCTGAGTAGTATTCCTTCAGGATGTATCATTGTTGTTCGTCTGTCCCCTGGCTCATNTATATGGTCTTTGAGGCTGACTTCTTTAACTGAACATAGTGGATTTGAGATTCATCCACATGGTTGTGTAAATCAGTGGTTGGGTCTTTTTACTGCTGAGTAGTATTCCTTCAGGATGTATCATTGTTCGTCTGTCCCCTGGCTCATGGTCATTTAGGTTTTGCTAGTTTTTGGTGATTGTAAACTATCCTGCCATAAACATTTATATGCACTGTTTTGTGTGAATGTATGGTCTCATTTCTCTTGAGTAAATATCTGGTAGTAAGCTCACTGGGTTTATGTTAAGGGTATGTTTAGAATAAATTGTCCAACTATTTTCCATAGTGGCTGTATCATTTTCATTCTCAGTAGCGGTGTGTGAGAGCTCCAGATGTTTAGTTTCCTTATCAATACTTAGGATTGTCAGGGTTTCCCCCCCCCCCTTTAAGTCTTGTTCTTTTTGAACCATAAGTGTGAATAGCAGTATCTCATTTTGATTTTAATTTGCAATTTTTTGATCACCAGTGATGCTAATCATCTATTCCTGTGCTCATTTTGCATCCTTATTTCTTTTTTTCTACATATATTTAGCTCATGTTTTGATTAAGTTGTTTTGTTTCACCTATTACTAAATTTTGAGAATTCTTATATATTGTAGGTGCAAATTGTCAGATATGGATTTTACAAATATTTTCTGCCAAATTCTGATCTGACTTATGTTTTATCCACTTAAGAGTATCTTAAAGTGGAGAAATGTTTTATTTTGGTGAAGATCTGTTCTATTTATCAGGATTTATTAATTATTATTTTCTTGTAGGTAAAAAATCTTTGGTTAGGATCACAAATACTTTTTTTACTGTGTTTTCTTCTAGAAATTATGTAATTCTTGGTTTTATATTGTGTTTATGGCCCATTTTCTGTTAATTTTATGTATATCCAACTGCTCTGTGGTCATTTGTGTAAAAGTCTCTCCTTTCTCCATTGAATTCCCTTTGTACTATGTTGAAAATCAATTGATTATATATGTTAGAATCTGTTCTGTCCCATTAATAATCTGTGTGTCTATTTTTCACCGGTACCACACTGCCTTGATTACTACAGCTGTAAGTTAAATCTTGAAATCCAGTCTTAAGAGTGTTCCCACCTTATTTTTCTTTTTTCAAAATTGTTTCTGCTAATATTTTTCCTTTGCTTTTTCTTGCAACTTTAGAATCAGCTTGTCANCTACAGCTGTAAGTTAAATCTTGAAATCCAGTCTTAAGAGTGTTCCCACCTTATTTTTCTTTTTTCAAAATTGTTTCTGCTAATATTTTTCCTTTGCTTTCTCTTGCAACTTTAGAATCAGCTTGTCAATTTTATTTCTAATACTTTTTTGGTATATTCTGTGAGATTTTCCTACATAGACAGTGATTTTTTTAAAAATGAAGACATGAAAATTCCCTGGTGGTCTGGTGGTTTGGACTTGGCACTTTCACTGACATGGCCTGGGTTCAATCCCTGGGCAAGGAACTAAGATCCTATAAGCCGTGTGGCACGGCCAAAAAATAAATAAATACATTTTTTTAAGTGATAAAAAATGAGGACAGTTTTATTTCTTGCTTTCCAGTTTCCTCCTGCCTTCAGTCTTTCCCAGCATCAGGGTCTTTTCCAATGAGTCGACTCTTCTCATCAGAAGGCCAAATTATTGGAGCTTCAGCATCAGTCCTTCAATGAATATTCAGGGTTGATTTCCTTTCAGATGGATTGGTTTGATCTCCTTGCTGTCCAACAGACTCTTCAGAGTCTTTTCTAGCACCACAGTTTGAAAGCTTCAGTTAAGTTTTGTCACATACTTTTTCTGCATCTATTTAGATAGTCATGTGGGTTTTCTTTTAGAACATTGATTTGATGAGGTAACATTTATTGATTTTAGTATAAAATCAGCCTTTATACACTTGGATAAATCCCACTTGATCATGACTTTATCCTTTTTACATATTGCTAGATTTGATTTGCTAACTCAGTTTCAGACCCATTTTTATTACCAATAGTCTGAAATTTTTTCCTTATCTTGATGTTAGGGTCTCATCAAGTGAGTTGGGGACTGCTTCTATTTCGTTTTCTGGAAGCAGTTGTATACAGTTAGTACTGTCTTTTAGATGTTAGTAGTTCAGTTCAGTCGCTCAGTCGTGTCTGACTCTTTGCAACCCCATGAGCCAGCCACAGCACGCCAGGCCTCCCTGTCTATCACCAACTCCTGGAGTCCACCCAAACCCATGTCCATCGAGTTGATGATGCCATCCAGCCGTCTCATCCTCTCTCATCCCCTTCTCCTCCTGCCCTAAATCTTTGCCAGCATCAGGGTCTTTTCAAATGAGTCAGCTCTCCACATCAGGTGGCCAGAGTAATGGAGTTTCAGCTTCAACATTTGTCCCTCCAATGAACACCCAGAACTGATCTCCTTTCGGATGGACTGGTTGGATCTCCTTGCAGTCCAAGGGACTCTCAAGAGTCTTCTCCAACACCATAATTCAAAAGCATCAGTTCTTAGGTGCTCATCAGCTTTTTTTTTTATTCCAACTCTCACATCCATACATGAGTACTGGAAAAACCGTAGCCTTGACAAGACGGACTTTTGTTGACAAAGTAATGTCTCTGCTTTTGAATATGCTATCTAGTTTGGTCATAACTTTCCTTCTAAGGAGTAAGCGCCTTTTAATTTCATGGCTGCAATCACCATCCGCAGTGATTTTGGAGCACAGAAAAATAAAGTCAGCCACTATTTCCCCATCTATTTGCCATGAAGTGATANCCTTCTAAGGAGTAAGCGCCTTTTAATTTCATGGCTGCAATCACCATCCGCAGTGATTTTGGAGCACAGAAAAATAAAGTCAGCCACTATTTCCCCATCTATTTGCCATGAAGTGATAGGACCGGATGCCATTATCTTAGTTTTAGGACCGGATGCCATTATCTTAGTTTTCTGAATGTTGAGCTTTAAGCCAATTTTTTCACTCTCCTCTTTCACTTTCATCAAGAGGCTCTTTAGTTCTTCTTCACTTTCTGTCATAAGGGTGGTATCATCAGCATATCTGAGGTTATTGATGTTTCTCCCAACAGTCGTGATTCCAGCTTGTGCTTCCTCCAGCCCNAGAAGTTAAATAAGCAGTGAACTTGGGGGTGCATATATCTTTTCACGTTAGTGTTTTTGTTTTAACACCCAGGAGTAGAATTGCTGGATCATATTGTGGTTCTGTTAATTTCTTGATTAACCTCTGTAATATTTGCTATAGTGGCTGCAGTAATTTACAATCCCAGCAACAGTGTATAGAGGTTTCCTTTTTTCCCATATTCTCACCAACATTTGTTATTTCTTGTCTTTTTGATTATAGCAATTCTAACAGGTGTGAAGTAATATCTCATTGTGGTTTAGATTTTCATTCCCCTGATGATTAGTGTTATTGAGCATCTTTTCGTGTACCTGTTGGCCATCTGTATGTCTTTGGAAAAATGTCTATTCAGATCCTTTGCCCATTTTTTAATCTTTTTTTTTTCCTTTTGACTATATGAGTTCTTTGTATATTTCTGTTATTAACTCCTTAATAAATACATGACTTGCAAATATTTTTCCCATTTTGTAGGTTGCCTTTTTATTTTGTGTGATGTTTTCCTTTGCTGTGAAGAAGCTTTTTCGTATGATACAGTCCTTGTTTATTTTTTATTTTTTTGACTTTATTTCTAAATATGGTTTCAAAAAAAATTCTAAAATTGATGTCAAGGACTTTTCTGCTAGTTTTCTTCTAGGAGTTTTAAGATTTTAGGTCTGTCTCACATTCAAGTCTTTAACCCATTTTGAGTTAATTTTTTGTGTATGGTGTGAGATAGTAGTCTGCTGCTGCTAAGTTGCTTCAGTCGGTTGATTCTGTACGACCCCACAGATGGCAGCCCACCAGGCTCCCCCATCCCTGGGGTTCTCCAGGCAAGAACACTGGAGTGGGTTGCCATTTCCATTTCCTTCTCCAGTGCATGAAAGTGAAAAGTGAAACTGAAGTCGCTTAGTAGTGTCTGACTCCTAGCGACCCCATGGACTGTAGCCCACCAGGCTCCTCTGTCCATGGGATTTTCCAGGCAAGAGTACTGGAGTGGGGTGCCACGTGTATGGTGTGAGATAGTGGTCTAGTTTCATTCTATTGCATGTGGCATTCTTTTCCATGTCCCGTTTCCAGTACTATTTATTGAAAACACTGTTCTTTCCTTACTTATATTGTTGGCTCCTGTTTGTAAATTGTGCTGTTCTGTGCTAAGTCACTTCAGTTGTGTCCGAGTCTTTGCAACCCCATGGACCATAGCCTGCCAGGCTCCTCTGTCCAGGGGATTCTCCAGGCAAGAATTCTGGAGTGGGTTGCCATTTCCTACTCCAGGGGACCTTTCTGACCAGGGATTGAACCTGAGTCTCTTGCATTGGCAGGTGGATTCTTTACCACTAACGCCACCAGGGAAGACCACATATGAGTGGATTTATTTCTGGGCTCTCTATTCCATTAATTTATGTGTCTAATTTTTATGACAGTGCCATACTGTTTTGAAACTGTAATATAGTTTGAAATCAAGAAGTGTGACACTTGGAGCTATGTTCTTTTTTCTCAAGATTGCTTTGTCCATTTTGGGCCTTTTGCGGTTCCATCCAAATTTAGGATTTTTTATTTCTGTGAAAAATATCATTGAAATTTTGAGGTATGGCCTTTTAGGCAATATTACATGCATATACACAAAACATCCCAACCAAAAACAACAAAATACTCAAGTGTCCATGGAATATTCTGCACAAAATATTGTTTGTTAGCTCACAAAACAGATCTTAAATTTTTAAGATTGAAATCATATATATGAAATATCTTTTTCTAACCACAATAGTGTGAAACTAGAAGTTAATTGTAAGAAGAAATCTGGAAAATTCACTGATTTGTGGACAATAAACAGCATGCTACTGAAAAAACCAGTGGGTCAGAGAAGAAACCAAAAAGAAATTTTAAAAATATCTTGAGAGAAATGAAAAGGCAACATACCCAAATTTATGGGGTACCACAAAAAATAATTCTGAAAGGGAAGTTCCTAGCAATAAATACTAACATCAAGAAACAAGAAAAATCTTAAACAACTTAACTTTAACTTCTAAAGAAACTAGAAACAAAGAAGAGATGAAGTCTAAAATTAGCAGAAGGGAGGAAATAACAAAGATCAGATTCGAAATAATTATAATAGGAAATGACAATAGGCAAGATCAGTGAATCTCAGAACTGGTCATTTGTAAAGATAAACAGGCAGACCTTTAGCTAGAATCATCAAGAAAAGAAAAGAGAACTCAGTCAGAAGTGAAAGAGGAAACACTGCAACAGATACCACATAAATACAAAGGATGAAAGAGACTATGGGGTACCCTGGCTCAGACGGTAAAGAATCTGCCTGTAATGCAGGAGACCTGGGTTCGATCCCTGGGTGGGGAAGATCCCGTGGAGAAGGCAATGACAACCCACTCCCAGTATTCTTGTGTGGAGAATTCCATGGACAGAGGAGCCTGGTGGGCTACATACAGTCCATGGGGTTGCAAATAGTCAGACACGATTAAGCAACTAACAGTTTCACGTTCACGGCAAATTGTTTGCCCACAATCTGCCAAGACTGAATCATGAAGTAAAAATCTGAAAGTTCAGTTACTAGTAAGAGATTGAATTTAAATAAAAAAACCTCCTAACAAACGAAAGTCCAGAACCAGAGTTCTTCACTGGTTAATTCTACCGAACTTTCAAAGATAAAATGATCCAGTCCTTCTCAAAGTCTTCCAAAAAATAGAAGATGAGGAAATTCTTCCAAGCTCATTTTATGAAGCCAGCATTACTCTGACACCAAACCAGATAATGATGCCACAAGAAATGAAAATTACAGGCCATTATTGCTGATGAACAGAGATGCAAAAATCCTCAATAAAATATTAGCAGAAATCCTCAACAAAATATTAGTTAACTAAACTTAACAATACATTAAAAAAATCATTCACCATGATCAAGTGTGGAGTTTATTCCAGGGATGCAAACATGGTTCAGATTCCTCAACTCAATCAATATGATATGCCACATTAATAAAATGAAGGGTAAAGATCATATGACCCTCTCAATAGATCCAGAAAAAGCATTTTACACAGTGATATGATTAAAAAAAAACTCACAACAGAGTGGATATATAGGGAAAGTTTCTCAACATAATAAACACCATATATGACAAGTCAACAGCTAATATACTCAGTGGTGAAAACTGAAAGCTTTTTTTTTAAGATCAGGAACAAGATGTCCCCTCTCACCACTTTTATTCAAAATAGTGTTGGAAGTACTAGCCATGGAGGTCAGAGAACAAAAAGAAATAAAAGGAATCCAAATTGAAAAGGAAGCAAAACTGTTAATATTTGCAGGTGACATTCTTTACAAGCTTTAAGAAAGTAGATAAATGTCTAGTACTATTATTTTGAGTTGTCAACCATTGTCTAGAAATGCCATATAATTAAGCTAAAGTGACATATAAGAGAAATATCTTAAGAGTTTGAGACTTCTCAGCTATACACTTAGCCACACTACCTTATTTCACTAAATAAATCTTAGACAATTAGTAAAAATTAAGATTTGGTTTTCTTTTCCATTTTTAGTGTTAAATGTTTACAAAAGACAGTGAAGGATTCTTATCATATAATGTGTAGACCGTGTGCCTGTGAACTTAAAGTCTGTGCCAAGTGTGGAAAGAGAGAAGACGTTGTTATTCCGTGAGTATTTCTTTTTATGTTTGGGATTTACTCTTTTAGTAAATGGTGTGTGAATTTTCTTTTAAGGAAACATTGAGTAGCTCTGAGAATCTTAAGATACAGTATATCACAGTAATGTAGACTTTTTCTACCCAATAGGAAAAAAAAAACTTAATTAATTATTTAGTGTTTCTATCATTATAATAAAAGCAAAAGATCATTTTTAGGAAATTAAAATATTTATCTGTGAGAGCCACATTTATTATACTTGCAGAAGAATTATTCATTGTATAACTTCTTTTCTTTAATGGACAGCATGAATTAATTTGTTTAATCATGCTTTATTGACAGCAGTATTATAATTGGTTGGTTCTTCAATTAAGTTAATCTTCAAGGATCTTTTCCTCTTTATTCCTTAAGCTGTTATTAATCAAGAAGTGTAGTGTAAAAGTCTTTTCAGTCTACTCAAACAATGCAATCTTGAGAAATAAGAGTTTTTTTCTTCCATCTTTAGGTTTAATAAAGAACCAGAGAAGACAGAAAATGTTGAAAATAATTTATGTTCCAGCCATAGAAGAAGCTGCAGAAGGAATGAAGAAAATGATGATGATTTAGATTTTGATATTGATTTAGATGACACAGAAGAAGACAATTAATATAACTATATTAAAAGTCAGTTTTAAAACATGAAATTCTGACCGCCCTTTAAAAAAATTTATTTTCACTATTTTTGGCTGGACTGGGTCTTTGCTGTTGCACGGACTTTTCTCTGGTTGCGATGAGTGGGGTCTTTTCTCTAGTGGCAGTGCTCAGGCTTCTCCTTGCAGTAGCTTCTCTTGTAGCTTCAGTAGTTGAAAAATGTGGGCTCTAGAGCACAGGCTCAATAGTTGTGGCTCATGGACTTAGTTGCTCCCCAGCATGTGGGATCTTCCTAGACCAGGGATCACACTCTTGTCTCCTTCATTGGAAAGCAGATTCTTTACCACTGAGCCACTAGGGAAGCTCTTGGAACATCTTTGAGAGCCATGGTAGTGCTTAGTCACTCAGTCATGTCCAGCTCTTTGCGACTCCAAAGGACTGTAGCCCGCCAGGCTCCTCTGTCCTTCAATTCTCCAGGCAAGAATACGGGAGTGGATTGCCATTTCCTCCTCCATGGGAATCTTCCTGACCCAGGGAACAAAAATTGGTCTCCTGTATTGCAGGCATATTCTTTACCGTCTGAGACTTCGACTGTGGAATCCTAGTAAGAATATTGGAAAAGCCTATAGAAAATACATAGACAGTATGAATTGTATATGATATTTGAATAATGATAAAACTTTTATCCAGAGGTTTCTTAGAATACATTTTAAAGTAGCATATGCTAGTATATCTGCCAAAATGAGTACTGGAGTATCATACTGCAGTTTATGAAAATTATTTAGAAGAATACACTAGTATCAAACTAAACAAGATTCAGAATTGATGGTTGTATAAAAACTATCTCATGGAAAAATAAAATGACATTCTTATGTTGCTAGCCTCAAAAACTGGTTTTAAGGAGGTATCTTTTGATAGACTGATCTCAGGTAAATGTCCCAAATTTTAAAAAGGCCTCTTGCTTATGCTTTTTTATTATAAAGCAAAATGTATATTATTTTTAATAGTAATGTTTAACAAATCAATTCAGTCACTCAGTCATGTCCGACTCTTTGCAGCAAACTCTTTGCAGTTGTGTCCAACCCATGGACTGCAGCAAAGCAGGCTTCCCTGTCCATAACCAACTCCCAGAGCTTGCTCAAACTCAGATCCATTGAGTTGTTGATGCCATCCAACCATCTCATCCTCAGTCGTCCCCTTCTCCTCCTGCCCTCAATCTTTCCCAGCATCAGGGTCTTTTCCAATAAGTCAGTTCTTCACATCAGGTGGCTAGAGTATTGGAGCTTCAGCTTCAGCATCAGTCCTTCCAATGTTATTCAAGACTGATCTCCTTCAGAATGGACTGGTTGGATTTCCTTGCAGTCCAAGGGACTCTCAAGAGTCTTCTCCAACACCACAGTTGAAAAGCATCAGTTCTTTGGCACTCAAGCTTTCTTTATAGTCCAACTCTCACATCTATACATGACTACTGGAAAAACCATAGCTTTGACTTGATGGACCTTTGTCAACAAAGTAATGTCTTTGCTTTTTAATATACTGTCTAGATTGGTCATAGCTTTTCTTCCAAGGAGCAAGCATATTTTAATTTCATGGCTGCAGTCACCATCTGCAGTAATTTTGGAGCCCAAGAAAATAAAGCCTGTCACTGTTTGACAAATACATAGCAATTTTTCTTTGAAAGTGTTTTTATGTATTTTATTACATTATTTTTATGTTTTTTCTCGTGAAATTTATATACAGAAAAAATGCATAAATATATATAGTTTAATTACAAAGAAAAATCATCTTTCTACTTTGAAAATGCACAAACCTAAAGAGTAGCAATGTAGTACAATGAACCTTTGTATAATCTTCACTTAGATTCACAGTTAACATTTTGCCACACTTTCTTTATATTTGTATAGATATATGTGGATATATTTTTTATTTGCTGACACAGTTGAAAATGTCAGGCACTGGTTTTGAAGTTTATGTGAACAGACTTATACTATGCCTGTTAGTTTGTATCTGTTCTTATTTCATCATTAACGAAATTTGTGAGATTGATCCATGTTGTTGCAAGAGCTCTAATTTGTTAGCTTTACATTAGTGTTTTTTCTATTGTATTTATATACCACAATTTATCCCCTCTAATAATGAGGGACATTTGAGTTATTTAAAAATTTTCCTATTACAAACAATACTGTGTTTCTTGGTATAAATGTCTTATTTCTTGGTACATTTTTAAAGTATGTAATAGAAGATTGAAATGTTTCTTGGTATACTTGTTTCTCACTACTGTCGACTCAAAAAATAGTCTTAACCTGAAAGTAGAGAGTTATTTTATTTGGTGGTAATGTTTAGGAGTCCAGGCCTGGGAGACAGCATCTCAGTAGCTTTGAGAAAACTGGTCCAAGGAGGCAGGAGGAAAGTTAGGTTATATTCAAGTTTGCAGCAAGGAGAGCAGGTAGTCTTGAACATCAAAAATCAGGTATCACTAAGGAATTTAGCATTCTCTGGAAAGGTGCAAGCCTTGGGGCTCACTGAATTCATTCCTTTCATATGCACCTCAGATACCTGAGCCAATCCTGTCCCCATCCTGTCACCTAGTTCATCTTGCTTCTTGCATTCCCTCAGCTCCTCAGCAGTCACCCTGGGGGTGGCATCATCCTCCTGATCACAGCTTGGGGTGCTCGCATTCACTTTGGAGGCCCGAAACCACTGAAGGCTGTGGCATTTCTTACTGATTATTATGACAGGAAATATTTTCATTTCACACTACATTTTCTGTTAGGCATATCTAGCAGTAGTAGGGGACATCAGGTATATGCATCTTCACTATTACATATGCTATGTAATGCTATCTTTCCAGAAGGATTATTACCTCCCTTCCCTCTAGCAGTGTATTAGAGTTCCTGTACAACCTTTCCAACACTTGGTATCATACCTTTAACATTTCTGTCAATTTAATGTGTGTGCAACATATGCCTTCGTCTTATTAATTTGTATTTCTCTAATTACTAATAAGCTTGAGCCCCCTTTAATGTTTATTGACTATTGACTTTTGGATAATAGATGATATTAAGGAATCCTTTAATTAATGGTAAAGCATGATAATGTTATTTGAGAAATATATATTGAAATATTAAAGGGTGTATGGTCAATTTACTTTAAAATATTTTCGCATAAAAAAGTAAAGATACAGAGAACATTTCAGTAGTATCAAAACTATGTTCCTTAGGAATAAACTTTAAAAACATTCAAGAACTCTGTTGACAAAAATTAAAATCTTATCAAGACATTAAATGGAGACATAAATGGAAAAAGATAAAAATAAATGAAAGGAGATCTCATGTTTGTGATATAGAAGCCTTTAAGTTTATAGTCTACAGAAATTTTTTCTACCATAAATTTGTGTGGCTTACCTTTTGTTTTGTAAATTTGTTTTCTGAACTGTGTAACTTTTGTGGTTAAAGAGCCAACTTAATTATTATTAGACCTAGCATAAATTCTTTCCCATCTGAGTAAGTTATAATTCCTCAGATTACCTTTCTGAGAGAGAAGTTTAACTAAGAGCATCACCTAGTGACATATACTAATATCTGCATTTCATTCTTTAATGCTAGGAAAAGTTTTATTTTTTTCAACAGACAGAAATTTGTTACATTTAGGTCATTTACATATCTTAAGCTATTATCCTTTCTAATCTAAAAATTATTTTTATTGGAACTCAGTATGGATCTAAATCCTGGCTCTGCCACTTACTCTAGCTGTATGACTTGATATCAGTTAATCTTTCTGTGCCAATAGGAGAGCACTAAACAACTGATATTACTACTGTGATTTATATATATGTATATGTATTAGTAATGAATTAGTAGTTATTAATTGGAAATGAAATAATTAGTAATGAAGATGTCAATTTGGTTGTTTGCCTACATTCTTCAAAAGAGTTATATATGTATTCCATATATATATATATAAATATCGAATGCAGAATGTTAGAAGGTGAAAAGTTCCATGGAAGAAAGGCATGGTATGGTGATTGGAAGTCTAAGGGCACAGATGGGGTGGGAGTGAGGGTGCACAAGTGGATGAAAGTGTTGACTTTTAAATAAGGTGCCTAGAGAAACATGTTGGGGAAGAATGTTCCAGGTAGAAGAAACAGCCGCTGCAGAGCCTCTAAAGCAAGGCTGTGCCAGGTGTGTTTAAGGAACAGCAAGGAAGGAGTTATTAAGTTGGAGAGTTGAAAGAGAGAAGATCAGGAAGGAAATGGGAGGCCATATTATTTGCAACCTGCTTTTCTTTGTTTTTCAGTCGCTTGACTGATTTCTAAGGTATGGAATTTTTTAGTTTTATTGAAGTATAGATGATTACATTGTTGTGTTAATTTCTAGTGTCCAGTAAAGTGACTGTTATATATATATTTTTTCATATTCTTTTCCAGTACAGTTTATTATAGGGTTTTGAATATAGTTTCCTGTGAAAAGGATGGGTTGCTCGTGTGCCTTTATTTATTTACGTATTTGGCCATGAGACTTGCAGGGCCCTGTGCCTCCTGCAGTGGAAGTGTGGAGTCCCAACACTGGACCACCAGGGAATTTCTGCTAGTATACTTTTAAATCCACCTCAGTTCAGTTCAGCCGCTCAGTCGTGTCTGAGTCTTTGCCATCCCATGGACTGCAGCATGCCAAGCTTCCCTGTCCATCACCAACTCCCAGAGCTTGCCCAAACTTATGTCCGTCAAGTTGGTGATGCCATCAACCATCTCATCCTCCATCATCCTCTCCTCCTGCCTTCAGTCTTTCCCAGCATCAGGGTCTTTTCCAATGAG
This sequence comes from Raphicerus campestris, assembly GCA_006410735.1. Classification (NCBI taxonomy): domain Eukaryota; kingdom Metazoa; phylum Chordata; class Mammalia; order Artiodactyla; family Bovidae; genus Raphicerus; species Raphicerus campestris. Next base: position 593,852 of record SJYW01022467.1, read on the forward strand.
TCAGTTCTTTGTGTCAGGTCAGATACTGAATTTTGTAGTTTCAAAATGTTCATTTCATTCTTTTTCTAAATGTTTAAAAACTGAAATGTTCTGTGCTACCTCTTATACATCTTTTTCTCTATTTTTTTAACGATTTAATCACAGTTACTTTGAAGTCCTTATTTTTTCTTACTTTTATTGATTATTTTAGCTCTTGGTTACTGGTCATTCTTCCCAGCTTTGCACATATAATAATTTTTATTGTACGCAAGCAATTGTAGATGGCACATTATAGACTTCTGAAAAGTAAATTACTGCTGATCACCTGCTGCTGCTGCTAAGTCACTTCAGTTGTGTCCGACTCTGTGTGACCCCACAGACAGCAGCCCACCAGGGTCCTCCATCCCTGGGATTTTCCAGGCAAGAACACTGGAGTGGGTTGCCATTTCCTTCTCCAAGCCAATCACCTGGATCCCTTCAAAATTTGGTTTTAAGCTTTATTAGCGGTAGTCCGTTTCAGTTTGACGCTTATTCCTGTCTCTTTCCCCTCAAGTTTTGTTTTTATTCCTAGGCATATGTTTTCTGAGGTCTTAATGCCATTGGTGTTCACCAAAGGATCTCCCCTTGGGTAAGCCCAAACAGCAACACTGGGTGACCTCTGAAGAATCTGCCTCACAGCTGTTCTATGCTAGGATTCTGGAGGTTTGTCCTGCATGTGTATAGCTTAGGAGACTAAGGAGTGACTAGAGGAGAACCACGGAGAAGGCCCTGGCACCCCACTCCAGTGCTCTGGCCTGGAGAATCCCAGGGACGGTGGAGCCTGGTGGGCTGCAGTTCATGGGGTCGCTATGAGTCAGACACGACTGAGCGACTTCACTTTCTCTTTTCACTTTCATGCATTGGAGAAGGAAATCCCACTCCAGTACTCTGGCCTGAAAGTCCCCATGGATGGAGGAGCCTGGTGGGCTGCAGTCCATGGGGTCGCTAAGAGTCAGACACAACTGAGCGACTTTGCTTTGACTTTTCACTTTCATGCATTGGAGAAGGAAATGGCAACCCACTCCAGTGTTCTTGCCTGGAGAATCCCAGGGACGGGGGAGCCTGGTGGGCTGCCTTCTATGGGGTCACACAGAGCTGGACACAACTGAAGTGACTTGGCAGCAGCAGCAGCAGCTGACACTGCCATACTTTCATATTCTATTATTTGAGAAAATTTAGGGCTTTTCTCTTTTTTTTTTCTGAAGCACTTTTCAGTCCCAGATATCACTGCTGAGAGTGCTTGAGTTTTAGGCCACTGCAGATATGGTAGTGGTTTAGTCGCTAAGTTGTGTTCAACTCTGTGACCCCATGGTTGATAGCCCAGGCTCCTCTGTGCATGGGATTTTCCAGGCAAAAATACTGGATCTCCAGGGGATTTTTCCCCACCCAGGGATTGAACTGCCTGAATTCAAATCACTTTTTTGTACTTCTTCCATGATTGTTGATTTCCATATGTGAATCATGAGGCTTCCGAAGTGGCTTTAGTGGTGATACTTCTAATCTTTCATAATTAGTGATGTCACTTTATAGTGAGACCTGCTTGAACAATGGAAGGGATATAGGTATTTACAAGCAATTCTGGATATACGTAATAGCTGTATTGGGAAGGTAAGTTGTAGTGATTAACTCCTAATATGGTAATAATTATTAGAATAAAAAGTTGTTATCTGTACTTGGTGCATATATTTTTTATATTGTAAAAGATAAACAGTAGTGTTCTTAGTAAGCTGTGTTTTTCAGATGACTTAATAACTAAGGCTTGAGGTTAAGTAACTTGCAAAGTCAAAAAGATAATAAGTAATAAGCCTAAGGTTCATACCAAGTCTATGTGACTCCAAAGCCTATATTATTTCAACCACATTTATGCAAAATTACAAATATTCCATGTTCTTAAATGCTTTTCAAGCTACATTAAAAAAAAAAAAAACAATCACAGATATCCTCCGTATAACTTGTGGCACAGAATTTTTGTCACTCATGTTCAAATATGTCAGTAATATTGAATGTTGCAAGACTGTATTCCTGTCTCTTATACACATCTGTATTAATCTTGGAAAACACAACCTAGATAGTATATTCAAAAGTAGAGATATTACTTTGCTGACTAAGGTCCATCTAGTCAAGGCTATGGTTTTTCCTGTGGTCATGTATGGATGTGAGAGTTGGACTATGAAGGAGGCTGAGCACCAAAGAATTGATGNACTGCCAACCCTATGGAGTCAGGGATGTGTGTTGGGATTATTTATGCTAAATAAGGAGCTCCACAATTTCATCAATTATGGAAAAATATGCACTTCCGAATCTCATAAGACAATTTTTAAGTAATTAAAGCACCAGGCTTTCAAACGATATCACTACATAAAACTACACATGAGGTTATTGGAAATTCTTGGATGGGGGGAGGGGGAGAAAGAAATCTTGATACGAAGTTCCTATACACTGAAAGTAAGAGACAAATCCTTCTAATGAAAGTGTTTGTAATAAGATGTCACGCTTGCTATTGGCTATTTTTAGTATTTGTGAGGGATAGCCCGTTGAATAACAACATCTGCCAATTTGTGAATACAAAAGCAAGCTTTAGAAAAAATATTTCTGGCAGTAGCGACTGTATAAACTGCCCTTCATTTCTTTGTCAAAACTAAGTAATAACATATTGCCAACTGTAATTAATATCACAGAAAAACTGAGAATCTTTAGTAAATCAAAGGATCAAAAATTTTTAAGATTAACTAGTGAATTAAAAATATAAATTAGAAAAGCATATTACATGACACTGAACTTTATAAATGTTTTTGTGCAGTTGAGCTTGAACTTATCCTACTTTTTATTTTCACTTATTTAGTCACAAATTTATTTGCAGAGTAATTTTCTTTAATCTGTAAAACAGTTGTTTTTTCTTNATCAAAGGGTCAAAAATTTTTAAGATTAGTGAATTAAAAATATAAATTAGAGCAGTTAAGCAGTAAAAAAAAATATATATATATAAATTAGAAAAGCATATTACATGACACTGAACTTTATAAATGTTTTTGTGCAGTTGAGCTTGAACTTATCTTACTTTTTATTTTCACTTATTTAGTCACAAATTTATTTGCAGAGTAATTTTCTTTAATCTGTAAAACAGTTGTTTTTTCTTTTAGTATTATGAAGAAGAATCACAATAACATGGAGAACAATGACCTAAATGAGTGATAGAGGAAATGAATTGGTTCTGGGGAAATGGCCAGGACCAACAGAGGTTAGGAAAGATGGTCTCCTACAGGACAGAACTGACGTCCCATAGCAGAGGATATGACAGCATGTCCACGAAGTCCGGAAACAAACTGTCTTTTAAACAATGTTATTTACACTTTCAAATAGCATACTCGCTGTGTTTTCTGGTGAAATGCTCTAAATTTAAAGCAATAGGTCCAATGGTTATTCTAGAAAAATACAATTGATACCCTATACAGTGTCCAGAGCATCTAGAAAACAGAAAGATGTATTTATTATACTTCATCCCAAAGTATATTGAACATACTATTTGGAAGTACAACTGAATAGTTAGACGCTATTTAAAAATAAATTTCTCTTATGTTTCCCGCCTTTGCAACACTTGTGGCTGCCAGCTGAACAAGGCAGGTGCAGCAAGAGTGGCTGCCAGTGTACAGTGATGAAAACAAGACTTATGAAACAAGTGTTTCTTATGATTTGGAAACAATTTTGGAATCCATTTCTTGGCAATGGAAATGGTACATTTCAGATCCCATTAAGAGATTGATTTATATGTGGGAAATCCTCAACTGGTAGTTCTGGAAATACTTACTGATGCTATGCCACTGTCCATAAAGTTGAAAGGATATCCTACAGAAAATGAAAATCCCAGAGGAAGAAAGACGTGTGGGAGCATGCCATCTCTGCATGGCCGCAATTACCTAATTACAAGGTTTGTACTGGAGAACTGTAGTGACATGATCAGTTACAACTGAAATGGGCCCCGGGGACAGATTTGAGACAAAACAGGAATCCACAGAACAGTTTCATTATATGTTTGAACAAGCATCCAACCAGACAACCTTTCTCTGTTTTTCCAGTCAGAAGACTTCCTCTTTTTCTGTGATCCACCTAAGTACATTTTGTCCACGTGTTAGACATACCTATCCTATAGTCCAAAAGTCAAGTATGTTCTTCCCAGCTGTAAACTGATGACAAAGATAATTAAAATACCATAGAATTGAACTTAAAGTAGTAAATTTTGTTTGGGGTATTTTTTTACTTAAAAGTCTGCATGATGAAGATTTTGAAGGAGTTTCAACTTGGCTGCTGACCCACCAGTGTTCAAGAAGGCTATGAATCCACATGTACAACTCTGCATTGATAGTAGACTGAATAAATAATATGCCTTACATGTGTATCTACTGTTCTTTTGTGTAGATGTGATTAGTTAAATGCATAAAGTTATTAGTGACTTTATAGTATTCTTAAAATTATATTTCCTCAATTTATGCCAAAGTTTGAATCATTTATATAAATAAGCAGGGCTGTCACTGTCTTGGAACAGTGATTCTAGTCTTGGAAATGGTTGAGAATCACTGCTAAAAGTATCAGCCTTCACTGTGCTATAAATTCTGTAAAATTCTATAAAAGCTTTTCCCACAACAGAGTGATAATTCCATCTCTTATACTTTTTAAATGCTTTATTGAGGTATAATTTATATGTTAATAAAATTTACTTAAGTGTATAATTTTATGATTTGGTAAATTTACAGTATTGTACAATTATCATCACAATCTAGCTTTAGTCAGTTCGCATCACTTCAAAAGGATCCGTCATGCTCAGTTTTACTTGCTCCCCATTCCTATTCCCAGCCCCAGGCGGCTAATCTTTGTATCTATAAAATTAATTGCCTTTTATGAACCTTGCAGATAGATGAAATTATAAAATGTGTAGTCATTAAGTCTGGGTATTTCCATCTAACATAACATTTTTGAGATAGGTCCATGTTGTAACATGTGTCAGTACTTCATCATTCTTTTTTGCTGGATAATATCCCGTCATATGGGCATACTGATTTTGTTTACCCATTCCAATTTTTGCTGTTTCCACTTGATGGCTCTTATGCATAATGCTATTGTAAACATTTGCCTTGTGTTTATGTGGACATTCTTGAGTGTTCTCACCTAGGAGTGAGATTGATGGATCCTATGGTAAATATATATTTAATTTTTAAGGAGCTACCAAACTGTTTTGCAGAGTGGCTTCACCATTTTATAATCCTGCCATCAGTGTTGAGGGGTCCACGTGTTCCACCTGTGAGAGTTCCATATCCTCACCAACACTGTTGATCCATGTTGATTTGTCACTGTTGTAGTGGGTGTGAAGTTTGTGGTTTTAATTTGCATATTCCTAATGACTAATGTCGACTCTGCATCTTTTCATATGCTTATCAGCCAGTGGTATATCTTCTTTGCCTATTTTAAAAATTGGGTTATTACTATTGTAAGATTTCTTTATATATAGTGTATATACAAATCCTTTTTATCAGATATAATGTAAAAATATTTTCTGTAAAAATACTAGTCTGTGGCAGATATATAAATATAATTCAGTTTAAAAATATGATTATTCACATTAAGGAATTATCAATGTAGAGACATAATAATCCCTCTGGTTGCTATGGAAGCTTGCAGTTCTGAAGCCTGACAAACTGTCCACTGCTCCTCCCAGCTATAGGCATTTTATGAAAATTTTAGAACAACCTTCATGCATGCAATTTTGTTTGGGTAGATTTTTAGAACTGGAAGACATACAGAGAACATGTATTAGTTTAGCACATTGCCACAGGAGGTAAGTTAGTATGAAATTTCATGTTAGGAGTTTTTGTCCTGAAGCTCCAGTACTTTGGCCACCTCATGCGAAGAGCTGACTCATTGGAAAAGACTCTGATGCTGGGAGGGATTGGGCACAGGAGGAGAAGGGGACGACCGAGGATGAGATGGCTGGATGGCATCGATGGAGGTGAGTCTAAGTGAACTCCAGGAGATGGTGATGAACAGGGAGGCCTGGTGTGCTGCGATTCATGGGGTCACAAAGAGTCGGACACGACTGAGTGACTGAACTCAACTGAACTGATACTGTGGACATGTGTATAAATGTGTTTGTAAATAAATAAACATGTTTGGAGGAGGTGGTTCAACCAGGCACTTCATGAAAGGTACAAAAGAATAACTGGACCTACCTTCAATAATGAAAACTGTATATACAGCAAATCATAAAAGCCAAATGTAGATTCTCATATCAGCCTCTGGTTCTTCCTAAGAAAATGGTGTATAACCGTTGTAGTAGCTGGAATCATTTTGGTCCATCTTGAGACTTTTTTATTTGGTGGTTTTATTTTCAAGGTGACTTGTCTACCACTGGATTGGATGGCTGCTTGTTGCCATGCATCAGAGAACTGTTAAGTCTTTGCCTATGTTCTTATTCTAAGTGAGTCTGCATCAGTTGTTTTCTATAGAAAACATTAAAAAAAAGTCATATATAAAAATGCCCTGCACCTGCAGTCTCTGCCTGATGAAGTTTTTTTTTCTCTTCTCTTTTAGAATGAATTTGTTCCTATTTGAATCCTGAGCTGAAAATATTTTCTCCACTGCTCAAAAGTGTGAACACTAAGATCACTGCATCATGCCAGTAACCATACCCTCCATCAAAAAAGAAAAATAGTAATTGAGATATGATATTGGGTAGTGGTCAACAGACCTGGGTGTACATTAGAATCACCTGTAATGTGTATTAAAGTACCGATCCTCCAGTCTATTAGGCAAAGTTCTACAGAGTTGATACCAGCTAATTTGGGGAGCCAGTAGGGAAAGCAGAAATGGCTCTGCAGGCTAGGGTCCATTTAAACTGTCAGTTGTCATTACAGTATGATTAGCATAGCTAGGAGGATGGACTCGCTCTGCTGGACAGCCTGGTACTACAAACCCTCAGGCACAGAGCTGTTTAAACCGCAGATGTGGGGACAAGCTGGCCATATTTGAAAAAATTCTATTGTAAGGGGCAAATGTGGGTGACATTTAGGATCCATGGGGAAATATCAGGACAGATTGAATCTTGTGCTATGTGAAAGATGTGGGAGAAACAAACTATTGGCAGGAGTCCCTGACTCCTGACGGGATGGCTTGTGGCCATGTAGCCCATTTGGGTAGCAGCAGCTCAGCCTTTGGGATGTAGCTGAAGGAGGGAAGAAGTGGGAGGGATACTGAAAGGCAAATGCAGCCTTTCCTGGGCAGGGGTCAGTGTTCAGCCTGCTAAAGGCAACCCCATAATCTCCGTTCCCCATCTCTTCTACCCTCCTCAAGTCCTGGGTCTAGACTATATGAGCTACTCATTTGCTCAGCATTCTTAGGTCTTGCAAATAGGCTTGTGAAAAAAGGTTACCTTCACCCACCCTTTAAATGTCTCCTTATTTTGTTTTTTGGTGGGTGGAAGTCTCTCTTTTCATGTAGCTTCAGATGACATAGCATTCTGAGATATCCAATTTTGGTTCTATCAGATGAAAGGAAAAGTGATTGTGAGGCTCCATTCTAATTATAACTTTGTCACTAACTGGCTCCATGACTCCAGTAAATTACTTCAACTTCTTGGCCTGTAATTTCTCCTTATGTAAAATAACAGAGTTGATCTAGATCAGTAGTACTCATTATGTAGTCCCAGGACAAGCAGCATCAGCATCACCTGGGAACTTGTTAGAAGTGCAAATTCTTGGGCATCACCTCAGACACATCGAAGTACACTTGGGATGGGGTCCAGCAATCTGTGTTTTAGCAAGCCCTCCAGGGGATTCTGATGTTCGGCAAAACTTTGAGAACCAGTGATCTAGATCAAGTAGTTCTCAGTCATGGCTGTGCATTAAAATCACCTAGGCAGCTTTTATAACCTGCCAGTCCTGAATTTTACCCACCAAAGAATCTGATTTAAATGATTTCTGGTGGGACCCAGACATTGTGATGTGGTTCTAATGGACATCTAGGTGCTGTCTGTTACCACTGAAAGTTACTATTTCCAAATGTAAATGTGGGCATCCAGACCCACAGCCTTCTTAGGCCACTAGGTGTTACTATAATAGAAAGGCATTTTCAAAACTCTGTTGCTGGATAGGTAGAGGAGGAAAATATATTTCTTAACTTCTGGTAACAGATAATTCTGTGATGTAGTGGTAAAGAATCTGCCTGCCAGTGCAGGAGACGCAGGAGTTTGATCCTGAGGTCAGGAAGATACCCTGGTATAGGAAATGGCAATCCACTCCTGTAGTCTTCCCTCGAAAATCCGTGGGCAGAGGAGCCTGGCAGGTTGCAGTCTATGGGGCTGCAGAGTCAGGCGCTACTGAGCACACACACACACACTTTATTACATATTCATCTGCAATTTGTTCAGTTTTGTTCAAAGGAAAGCCCATCAATGATAGAATGAATTGTAGTATATGCTTACAATAGAATAGTCCTCAGCAATAAAAATGAACTACTAATATACACAAACATAATGCTGAATCTCACAATTTGATGATGAGGAAAAAAAAAGTCCCCTCTCTCTCCCCAACCTGGACACAAAATAGAAACACTCTATGGTGCCATTTAAATAAAAATCAAAAACAGGCAAAATTAATCTATATTGGTAGAGGTCAGAATAGTGGTTGCTGTTAGGGGTAGGGTGGTAAATAACTAAAAGTAAGCACAACGGAAACTTCTAGAGTGTTGGAAATACTCTACTTGATCTGATGATAGTTATATACATATTATACATACATGTATTGAACTATACTCTTTAATTTGTGCATTTTACTGTATGTTTTTCCTCAGTAATAAAGACTTAGAAGTTGAAATGTGATCCTCAAGAGGAGTAACTGGTACACCAACCCATGATCACTCAATAAATTATTTTATTTGTGCCATCTGTGTTCACCAGATATGAACACAGCACTTTGATTTCATGTTGATATTAAGCTTCAGAGTACAGTATATTAATCTCTGTGACTCCAAGTTAAGAAGGTCATGGCATGATCTCTGTATATCTAAAGCCCTTGTTTATTTTGAATATTTGTATGTGACCAGGGTGCACATTCTGTACCAATACTCTTGGGTAATTGATTCTCTTAGGGAGGACAACCCTCTGTTATCTCTTCCTTATTCTTCAAATCTTGTAATGAATCTAAGAAATGAATTCTGTTCTTTATTATCTGCATAAAGAGACCTCAACACCTTTCCTGTGAGTGTGAGGAGGTCAAATGCATTCTAACAAATCGAGGTAAGATAAGAAGAATCATTCTGTAGCAGAGACAAACAAATCTTTGCAAATTGTACTAAGCCATTCAGTGTCAAAATAAGGCATATTAGAAGGGCATTTAAGGGAAGAAAAATGTGTTGGGGAAATGAAATCCAGAGTCACTTAGCAGAATGCACAAAAACTCATTGGAAAGGGAGCCTTATCATAATAGATGGGAAATTACCATCCATTACTCAGCTATCACTTTAAAGCCACACGCTGAGTGATCTGATTTCATCTTAAACCCTGCTAATCAAAAGCAGAGGCTGGACTGGCTGACGCCTACCTATGAAATCACTCAAGGAGAGCTGAAATCTTTGTTCATCTGGGACTACATTAAATACTGTCAGAGTTTTCCCTGATTCAGTCATTTTGAAATGCTGTGCTCTATTTCATTATGCTCCAATCACTTTGATGAATTGGGCAGAATACATAGGGCAGATTTTTTCTTCAGATAATTTGTTTTTATCATGCTTTATAACTGGATCTGTGGGCAAGTTATAGCACAGCTCTGAACACTGAAGTACTGTCATTCATTCACTCATGCTAAACTGTCCCAGGTGCTATGGGAAAATCCATGAAAGGGTAAGACAGTTTCTGCCCCAGGTAGTTTAGCATATTAAAAAGCAGAGACATTACTTTGTCAACAAAGGTCCGTCTAGTCGAGGCTATGGTTTTTCCAGTGGTCATGTATGGATGCGAGAGTTGGACTATAAAGAAAGCTGAGCACCGAAGAATTGATGCTTTTGAACTGTGGTGTTGGAGAAGACTCTTGAGAGTCCCTTGGACTGCAAGGAGATCCAATCAGTCCATCTTAAAGGAGATCAGTCCTGAATATTCATTGGAAGGGCTGATGCTGAAGCTGAAACTCCAATACTTTGGCCACCTGATGCAAAGAACTGACTTATTGGAAAAGACCCTGATGCTGGGAAAGATCGAGGGCAGGAGGAGAAGGGGACAACAGAGGATGAGATGGTTGGAGGGCATCACTGACTCAATGGACATGGGTTTTGGTGGACTCCAGGAGTTGGTGATGGACAAGGAGGCCTAACGTGCTGCAGTTCATGGGGTTGCAAAGAGTGAGACATGACTGAGTGACTGAACTGAACTGAACATAAAAACACAGAAGTTAAGTTTTAAAAATTATGTGATATCTTCCCTTTGTTCCCCTAGGTTACTGTATTCTGCTGCCTCTGCACTGTGACCTGGGAGCCTGACCTTCAGTGCTGTGTTCATGGATGTCCTTACCTGTGGCCTTTCAATTAGATTCCTTCCATGTGTGTCCCTGAAAGAAGAGTTCAGATTATTCCCCTGATTCCCTCCTTTTGGGGTCTCCATGGGCAGGCTGAGAAAAAGCAGAGAAAGGATCTGATGGTTCTCTGTGTGTAGACTTCTCTNCATTCATTCACTCATGCTAAACTGTCCCAGGTGCTATGGGAAAATCCATGAAAGGGTAAGACAGTTTCTGCCCCAGGTAGTTTAGCATATTAAAAAGCAGAGACATTACTTTGTCAACAAAGGTCCGTCTAGTCGAGGCTATGGTTTTTCCAGTGGTCATGTATGGATGCGAGAGTTGGACTATAAAGAAAGCTGAGCACCGAAGAATTGATGCTTTTGAACTGTGGTGTTGGAGAAGACTCTTGAGAGTCCCTTGGACTGCAAGGAGATCCAATCAGTCCATCTTAAAGGAGATCAGTCCTGAATATTCATTGGAAGGGCTGATGCTGAAGCTGAAACTCCAATACTTTGGCCACCTGATGCAAAGAACTGACTTATTGGAAAAGACCCTGATGCTGGGAAAGATCGAGGGCAGGAGGAGAAGGGGACAACAGAGGATGAGATGGTTGGAGGGCATCACTGACTCAATGGACATGGGTTTTGGTGGACTCCAGGAGTTGGTGATGGACAAGGAGGCCTAACGTGCTGCAGTTCATGGGGTTGCAAAGAGTGAGACATGACTGAGTGACTGAACTGAACTGAACATAAAAACACAGAAGTTAAGTTTTAAAAATTATGTGATATCTTCCCTTTGTTCCCCTAGGTTACTGTATTCTGCTGCCTCTGCACTGTGACCTGGGAGCCTGACCTTCAGTGCTGTGTTCATGGATGTCCTTACCTGTGGCCTTTCAATTAGATTCCTTCCATGTGTGTCCCTGAAAGAAGAGTTCAGATTATTCCCCTGATTCCCTCCTTTTGGGGTCTCCATGGGCAGGCTGAGAAAAAGCAGAGAAAGGATCTGATGGTTCTCTGTGTGTAGACTTCTCTGCCTTCCAGTTCTGGAAAGACATTCTCATAGCTCCTTCAGGTCTAGGGTGGTAATGATGCCATGCTTTTCCTAGCCTCAGGGTACAATCTGTGCTCTGTGGGTTCCCTATACTCAGCTCATATCCTTATAAATAGTCTCTTAAAAACTCTCTTTAAATTATCCAGTTTTAGTGAGTCATCTGTTTTTTTCTGGAATCTTGACTGACATAAAAATTGCTCTCATTAAGTAGCCCTAGTGTCTAGGGCTCAGAATAGATTCTGGGTCTGGGTTGCACATCTATTTGAAGAAATAGAGATATTGTATTTGCCAATAGCAAATGGGAAATATAATCCCATATTAAGGCAGCATCAAGATTATTCAGATTATCACTGTATGGACATGAGATGAAGAACAGGAAGAGAACAAGGCATTGGGAGATCAAGTAGCTGTTGCATTCAGTCACTACAGTGATCAGTTCAGCTCAGTTGCTCAGTCATGTCCAACTCTTTGCAACCCCATGGACTGCAGCATGCCAGGCTTCCTGTCCATTACCAACTCCCAGAGGTTGCTCAAATTCATGTCCATCAAGATGGTGATGCTATCCAATCATCTCATCCTCTTTGGCCCTTTCTCCTTCTGCCTTCAATCTTTCCCAGAATCAGGGTCTTTTCTGATGAGCCCCTTCTTCGCATCAGAAGGCCAAAGTATTGGAAGGCCAAAGTATTGGAGCTTCAGATTCAGCCTCCATCTTTCCAATGAATATTCAGGACTGGATGAAGCACAGGCTAGAATCAAGATTGCCAGGAGAAATATCAATAACCTGAGATACACATTTCTTTCCAAAGCCCTTAGGCCTTTTATTGTGGCCTACCCATGCTTACCCTCATCTGATACTGTTCTTCTCTTTTCTCATGGTATTTCAATCACACCAGCTGTTGCTATCTCCCAACCACACTAAATCCATTCCTCCTTTAGGATCTTTGTATCAACTGCTCCTGTGTTTCCCCAGCTTTTGTCTACCCAGGCCCCTCTAACTCTTTAGGTTTCAAATCAGATATCCCTTCTTCAGAGAGGTCTTCCCTGACCTCCTTATCTAGAGTATTCTTCCCCAGAAACTACATTTCCTCATCCTGGTTTTTTATTTTTCTAGCATTTTTCAAAATCTGTGATTTTCTCAGTTACTGAAATTCTCATTGACTGTTGTCTCCCTAGGCTCCATGAGGGCAGGCAGACAGTTTGGTTCCCCAACGTACCCCAAGCCCCTCACATAGGGTCTGCATATGGTGGGCCCTCCATAAATGTGAAATGAAAAGAATGGATGAACTCAAAGACATGCCATTATCCTTTTGCAAATTAAATGGCAAAAATTATGAGGAAGATTCAGCATACAATGCATGTTTTAACATAAAACACCTTTAAAGAGATTACTGTGATGGGACTTCCCTGCTGGTCCAGAGGTTAGGTCTCTGCGATTCCACTGCAGAACACAGATTTGACCCCTGATTGGGGAACTAAGATCTCATAAGCCACATGACATTCCCCCCACCCTCAAAAAAAAAAAAAAAAAAAAAAGAGAGAGAGAGAGAGATTACAGTGGTAATCCCAGGGTATATGGCAGGAAATAGTTTCCCTTAGGCCACTAGAGGAAATGGATACTTAAGCCACTGAGTCTCATTAGATTATGGACAACAGTAATTCATCCTGAATGTTCACCTTTGACTGTCTTGATCCACCAGGGCTGTTTTATATGTGCAAAGAAGAGAGGTGAAAAGCAAAGGAGAAAAGGAAAGATATAAGCATCTGAATGCAGAGTTCCAAAGAATAGCAAGAAGAGATAAGAAAGCCTTCTTCAGCGATCAATGCAAAGAAATAGAGGAAAAGAACAGAATGGGAAAGACTAGAGATCTCTTCAAGAAAGTTAGAGATACCAAGGGAACATTTCATGCAAAGATGGGCTCGACAAAGGACAGAAATGGTATGGACCTAACAGAAACAGAAGATATTAAGAAGAGGTGGCAAGAATACACGGAAGAATTGTACAAAAAAGATCTTCAAGACCCAGATAATCATGAAGATGTGATCACTAATCTAGAGCCAGACATCTTGGACTGTGAAGTCAAGTGGGCCTNACAGAAGATATTAAGAAGAGGTGGCAAGAATACACGGAAGAATTGTACAAAAAAGATCTTCAAGACCCAGATAATCATGAAGATGTGATCACTAATCTAGAGCCAGACATCTTGGACTGTGAAGTCAAGTGGGCCTTAAAAAGCATCACTACAAACAAAGCTAGTGAAGGTGATGGAATTCCAGTGGAGCTGGTTCAAATCCTGAAAGATGATGCTGTGAAAGTGCTGCACTCAATATGCCAGCACATTTGGAAAACTCAGCAGTGGCCACAGGACTGGAAAAGGTCNAAGGGAATGACAGAAGATGATATGGCTGGATGGCATCACGGGCTTGATGGACGTGAGTCTGAGTGAACTCCGGGAGTTGGTGATGGACAGGGAGGCCTGGTGTGCTGCAATTCATGGGGTCGCAAAGAGTCAGACATGACTGAGCGACTGAACTGAACTGAACCCTTATAATCTTAATATGCATACATAACAAAATCTAAGTTAATCCAAGTCCCCCTCCAATTTAAGTGCCTTGGCATTTGTCTTACACATTATTTTTGTCACGGTTTTAATTCTATCTTCTTTTGTTTCCACCTCCCCAATCCTCATATTGGACTTCGTTATTACTGACTTATAATAGTCAGTCTCTATGTGTTTGTATTTAGTAGGATCCTAGCCTGTTTCTTTTTAAAAATTTTTAATATTTTTAATTTAAGGACAATTGCTTTACAGTATTGCATTGGTTTCTACCAAACATCAGCATGAATCAGGCATAGGCTTACCCATGTCCCCTCCCACTTGTACATCCCTCCCCTTAGCCTGTTTATCCTCTCCTTTCTATCTTCAGGAATGCCTTAATGTTTCCCTAGTCTTTTGGTGGTTAGCAACCCAAATCTTTTCTAAAAAGGAAAAGAGATTTACTGAATATGTGGTTCTAGGTTGACTATTGCTGTCCTTAGTCCCCTTGGTCCATTCTGAATTGCTGGTCACCAATCTCCCTCTCAGTTCTGTGACTTCTTTTGGTGGGGTCCCTGTTTTTTGTATTCCATGCTGCCTTCCTTTGTTGTTATAACTCCTTTACTGAAACACATACTATAGTAGCTTCTTAAGAAAGGACATTTGAGCTAAGTTTTTGGTGCCCTTGCTTGTATGAAAGTGTCTTTATCTTCACACTTGGCTTCCCTGATAGCTCAGTTGGAAAAGAATCTGCCTGCAGTGCAGGAGACCCCAGTTTGATCCCTGGGTCAGGAAGATCCCCTGGAGAAGGAAATGGCAACCCAGTCCAGTATTCTTGCCTGGAAAACACCATGGACGGAGGAGCCTGGCTGGCTACAGTCCATTGGATCCCAAGAGTTGAACACGACTTAATGACTAAACCACGAGCATCACCACCACAAAATTTGGCTCTCATTGTTTGTTAAATATTTGAAAGTAATTGTCCTAATACTTGTGGTGTTGCTTTTCAGAATCAAACATTGTTTTGATTCTCCATCCTTTGTTTGTGACTTGTTTTTTCCTGTTCTACTTCCTATATTATGCCTGTTTCCTCTGGGTTCCCATTTCTATGTTTGATTTAGGCCTCTATTTTTCCTTTTCCAGTCCTGTGGCCACTGCTGAGTTTTCCAAATTTCCTGGCATATTGAGTGTAGCACTTTCACAGCATCATCTTTTAGGATTAGAAAAATAGCTTTTAGGATTTGAACTAGCTGGAAAACGTCAGTTTTCATTCCAGTCCCAAAGAAAGGCAATGCCAAAGAATGCTCAAACTACTGCACAACTGCACTCATCTCACATGCTAGTAAAGTAATGCTCAAAATTCTCTAAGCCAGGCTTCAACAGTACCTGAACCGTGAACTTCCAGATATTCAAACTGGATTTACAAAAGGCAGAGAAACCAGAAATCAAATTGCCGACATCCGCTGGATCATTGAAAGAGCAAGAGAATTCCAGAAAAACATCTACTTTTGCTTTATTGACTATGCGAAAGCCTTTGACTGCATGGACCACAGCAAACTCTGGAAAATTCTACAAGAGATGGGAATACCAGACCACCTGACCTGCCTCTTGAGAAATCAGTTTGCAGGTCAGGAAACAACAGTTAGAACTGGACATGGAACAACAGACTGGTTCCAAATCGGGAAAGGAGTACATCAAGGCGCTATATTGTCACCCTGCTTATTTAACTTCTATGCAGAGAACATCATGAGAAATGCTGGGGTGGATGAAGTACAAGCTGGAATCAAGATTTCCAGGAGAAATATCAGTAACCTCAGATATGCAGATGACACTACCCTATGGCAGAAAGCAAGGGAGAACTAAAGAGCCTCTTGATGAAAGTGAAAGAGAACTGAAAAATTTGGCTTGAAGCATTCAGGAAACTAAGATCATGGCACTGGTCCCATCACTTCGTGGGAAATAGATGGGGAAACAGTGGAAACAGTGTCAGACTTTATTTTTGGGGCTCCAAAATCACTGCAGATAGTGACTGCAGCCATGAAATTAAAAGACGCTTGCTCCTGGGAAGAAAATTTATAACCAACCTAGACAGCACATTAAAAAGCAGAGACATTACTTTGCCAGTGGATGTCTGTCTAGTAAAAGCTATGTTTTTTCCAGTAATCATGTATGGATGTGAGAGCTGGACTATAAAATAAAGCTGAACGCCAAAGAACTGATGCTTTTGCACTGTGGTGTTGGAGAAGATACTTGAGAGTCCCTTGGACTGCAAGGAGATCCAGTCAGTCCATCCTCAAGGAAATCAGTCCTGAATATTCATTGGAAGGACTGATGCTGAATCTGAAACTCCAATACTTTGGCCACCTGATGCGAAAAACTAATTCATTCAAAAAGTCCCTGATGCTAGGAAATATTGAAGACAAGAGGAGAAGTGGACAACAGAGGATGAGATGGTTGGATGGCATCACTGACTCAATGGACATGAGTTTGAGTAAACTCTGGGAGTTGGCTATGGACAGGGAAGCCTGGTATGCTGTAGGCCATTGGGTTGCAGAGTCAGACGTGACTGAATGACTGAATTGACCTGTTATTTTTTTTAGTTAGCTAGTTTTAGATGCACTGGGTCTTCACTGCTGCTCACGGGCTTTCTCTAGTTGTGGTGAGCGGGGGCTGCTCTTTGTTGCGGAGCACAGGCTTTAGGGGTGTGAATTTCAGTAGTTGTGGCTCACAGGTTTAATTGCTCTGAGGCATATGGAATCTTCCCATACTAGGGATCAACCTGTGTCCCCTGCATTGGCAGGTGGATTCTTTATCTGCTGTGCCTCTGGGGAAGTCCTCTAATTCTTGATTATTGTCTTTCTTTTAACTTGGGAAAAAGTCCAAGCAATCTTGATTTTTTAATAAGATGACTATGCTTTCTGTAGGCGAGTGTAAATTTAAGCGTATTTTTGTGGGAGGCTTTTGATAGTATTGATTGTAAGGAAATATATTTGTTTGTCATAAGTCTTGGAGGAGCCAACATTTTGCCCATGCATACTTTCAGGCAAGCACTAGAGAATGAATTAGGAGGCCTGAGTTATAATTTTTGGTTCTTGCTGGGTGATCATTAGAGTATCACTTATCTCCTCTGAACTTCAGTTTGCTTATATATAAAAATTATGTTCATTTTTCTTACTGGGCCATTATGGAGATCAAATGTGATATACCAATTGTCTTCACTCATAAATCATTAGTCAAAAATTTCTTACATTCCACAAAGATCTGCAAGCATAATATTTGCTCCTCAAGATTACTTGTGGCTGAGGGTTGGCAAACAGCTGCTGTATTTTAATATCTTGTGATTTCTTTATGTTTTTATGACCTGGTCTAGGAATGAAGGAATTGTTTCAGATTTTTGAATCTGGATGAGAATCCTGAAGCTATAATCTATTTTATTAAGGCTTTGCACTTTTTTTTTAAAAACCTGGCTTCATGAAGTTGATGTCACAAACTTGACATCAGAAATGTGACGTTAGTCCATTAATCACCTTGGNAAACGTCAGTTTTCATTCCAGTCCCAAAGAAAGGCAATGCCAAAGAATGCTCAAACTACTGCACAACTGCACTCATCTCACATGCTAGTAAAGTAATGCTCAAAATTCTCTAAGCCAGGCTTCAACAGTACCTGAACCGTGAACTTCCAGATATTCAAACTGGATTTACAAAAGGCAGAGAAACCAGAAATCAAATTGCCGACATCCGCTGGATCATTGAAAGAGCAAGAGAATTCCAGAAAAACATCTACTTTTGCTTTATTGACTATGCGAAAGCCTTTGACTGCATGGACCACAGCAAACTCTGGAAAATTCTACAAGAGATGGGAATACCAGACCACCTGACCTGCCTCTTGAGAAATCAGTTTGCAGGTCAGGAAACAACAGTTAGAACTGGACATGGAACAACAGACTGGTTCCAAATCGGGAAAGGAGTACATCAAGGCGCTATATTGTCACCCTGCTTATTTAACTTCTATGCAGAGAACATCATGAGAAATGCTGGGGTGGATGAAGTACAAGCTGGAATCAAGATTTCCAGGAGAAATATCAGTAACCTCAGATATGCAGATGACACTACCCTATGGCAGAAAGCAAGGGAGAACTAAAGAGCCTCTTGATGAAAGTGAAAGAGAACTGAAAAATTTGGCTTGAAGCATTCAGGAAACTAAGATCATGGCACTGGTCCCATCACTTCGTGGGAAATAGATGGGGAAACAGTGGAAACAGTGTCAGACTTTATTTTGGGGGCTCCAAAATCACTGCAGATAGTGACTGCAGCCATGAAATTAAAAGACGCTTGCTCCTGGGAAGAAAATTTATAACCAACCTAGACAGCACATTAAAAAGCAGAGACATTACTTTGCCAACGGATGTCTGTCTAGTAAAAGCTATGTTTTTTCCAGTAATCATGTATGGATGTGAGAGCTGGACTATAAAATAAAGCTGAACGCCAAAGAACTGATGCTTTTGCACTGTGGTGTTGGAGAAGATACTTGAGAGTCCCTTGGACTGCAAGGAGATCCAGTCAGTCCATCCTCAAGGAAATCAGTCCTGAATATTCATTGGAAGGACTGATGCTGAATCTGAAACTCCAATACTTTGGCCACCTGATGCGAAAAACTAATTCATTCAAAAAGACCCTGATGCTAGGAAATATTGAAGGCGAGAGGAGAAGTGGACAACAGAGGATGAGATGGTTGGATGGCATCACTGACTCAATGGACATGAGTTTGAGTAAACTCTGGGAGTTGGCTATGGACAGGGAAGCCTGGTATGCTGTAGGCCATTGGGTTGCAGAGTCAGACGTGACTGAATGACTGAATTGACCTGTTATTTTTTTTAGTTAGCTAGTTTTAGATGCACTGGGTCTTCACTGCTGCTCACGGGCTTTCTCTAGTTGTGGTGAGCGGGGGCTGCTCTTTGTTGCGGAGCACAGGCTTTAGGGGTGTGAATTTCAGTAGTTGTGGCTCACAGGTTTAATTGCTCTGAGGCATATGGAATCTTCCCATACTAGGGATCAACCTGTGTCCCCTGCATTGGCAGGTGGATTCTTTATCTGCTGTGCCTCTGGGGAAGTCCTCTAATTCTTGATTATTGTCTTTCTTTTAACTTGGGAAAAAGTCCAAGCAATCTTGATTTTTTAATAAGATGACTATGCTTTCTGTAGGCGAGTGTAAATTTAAGCGTATTTTTGTGGGAGGCTTTTGATAGTATTGATTGTAAGGAAATATATTTGTTTGTCATAAGTCTTGGAGGAGCCAACATTTTGCCCATGCATACTTTCAGGCAAGCTCTAGAGAATGAATTAGGAGGCCTGAGTTATAATTTTTGGTTCTTGCTGGGTGATCATTAGAGTATCACTTATCTCCTCTGAACTTCAGTTTGCTTATATATAAAAATTATGTTCATTTTTCTTACTGGGCCATTATGGAGATCAAATGTGATATACCAATTGTCTTCACTCATAAATCATTAGTCAAAAATTTCTTACATTCCACAAAGATCTGCAAGCATAATATTTGCTCCTCAAGATTACTTGTGGCTGAGGGTTGGCAAACAGCTGCTGTATTTTAATATCTTGTGATTTCTTTATGTTTTTATGACCTGGTCTAGGAATGAAGGAATTGTTTCAGATTTTTGAATCTGGATGAGAATCCTGAAGCTATAATCTATTTTATTAAGGCTTTGCACTTTTTTTTTAAAAACCTGGCTTCATGAAGTTGATGTCACAAACTTGACATCAGAAATGTGACGTTAGTCCATTAATCACCTTGGGTGGACGAGACAGGCGGCCACTGCAAGCATAAAGGAAATACTAACCTAAGAGTGACTAAGGCTAAAAGTAATCCCCTTCAGAACTAGGTTAAGCAGTTTTATTTAGGGCTTAGGTAGTGAATCAGCCTGCGGAAGCTTGGTCTTCCAGGGTGAGGAACTTGCAAAGTGTTTTGGAGATGCGTGTGTGTGTAGCTTGGTTGGAAGAGTGATTCATCTTTTTTTAAAAGATGCATCTCTCTTGTGCTCTGTCCTCTTCTTATTTTCTCTTGCTCTCACACTCTCTAAGACTCTCTTTTGCTCTTTACCTTAGACCTGCTTGGACTCCAGTTTCTTCCTCGCATGTCCTTTAAAGATCTAGAGCAAGGGTTTTGCCTGAGACTTGACGGGTCTGGGGAAGGAAGAGGACTGGTACACCCAGGACCACCACCAGGGGAACTGGGTCTGCATTCCTCTAGCACTCTTCTATCCATTACTTCGAAAGTGAAAGTCGCTCAGTCATGTCTCACTCTTTGTGACTCCATGGACTGCATAGTCCATGATATTCTCCAGGCCAGAATACTGGAGTGGGTAGCCATTTCCTTCTCCAGGGGATCTTCCCAGCCCAGGGATCAAACCCAAGTCTCCTGCATTGCAGGCGTTTTCTTTACCAGCTGACCCACAAGGGAAGTCCATCTATTACTTTATCTTGTTATTTGGAACTCAGTGATATCCACAGAGAAATGTTACTGTGTCTCTAGATGCTGCAGTCATCTCTTGTCATTCGTTAATTCCTCCTACTCCTGCTTTATTCTGTGTTTTGAAGCCTACTAGGCTTTCAGAAATATTTGCATGCAAGACAACAGGTAGTTTTACTGGTCATCTATCTGTAAGGGGCGTGTAACCACACACACACACAAATGGATAAGATGGGAAATAAAAGTGGTGAAGTTTAATTTTTGTTAAGATCATAGTGGCATTAAAGGGTAAATAGTCATTGATGAGTTTCAAGGAAGAAATTTTTATGCATATTTTTCTTCAAAAACAACTACAGTCGTGACAAGCTATGACAACTGAAATACATACTATTAATTAAGCACAGGTTTCCAAGATAATGATCCAGAAAGAGTACAGAGAGATGGAAGAATAAATCTGTATGTTTATTGAGGTTGTGTATGATCTGGAAAGCTATAGCAATGTGAAAAATGATAAATGATTCCAAGTACATTTGGATAAATACAGCTGGATAAGAGCAAATGCCCGACATCAGAAAGGAAAGTCGTGCTTTTATGAGTGGAGAGATGTTATAAGCCATAACTCAGTTTGCTTCTGACATTTATTATGTGCATACCAGGACAGAGCTCAGCTCTAGAAACTGGAGGGAACTACAAAATAAATGACACTGTGAAGGAAAAAAATTAAAATAAATGGACAGGGACGCCTGGCATGCTGCAGCCCAGGGGGTAGCAGAGTNTGACGTTAGTCCATTAATCACCTTGGGTGGACGAGACAGGCGGCCACTGCAAGCATAAAGGAAATACTAACCTAAGAGTGACTAAGGCTAAAAGTAATCCCCTTCAGAACTAGGTTAAGCAGTTTTATTTAGGGCTTAGGTAGTGAATCAGCCTGCGGAAGCTTGGTCTTCCAGGGTGAGGAACTTGCAAAGTGTTTTGGAGATGCGTGTGTGTGTAGCTTGGTTGGAAGAGTGATTCATCTTTTTTTAAAAGATGCATCTCTCTTGTGCTCTGTCCTCTTCTTATTTTCTCTTGCTCTCACACTCTCTAAGACTCTCTTTTGCTCTTTACCTTAGACCTGCTTGGACTCCAGTTTCTTCCTCGCATGTCCTTTAAAGATCTAGAGCAAGGGTTTTGCCTGAGACTTGACGGGTCTGGGGAAGGAAGAGGACTGGTACACCCAGGACCACCACCAGGGGAACTGGGTCTGCATTCCTCTAGCACTCTTCTATCCATTACTTCGAAAGTGAAAGTCGCTCAGTCATGTCTCACTCTTTGTGACTCCATGGACTGCATAGTCCATGATATTCTCCAGGCCAGAATACTGGAGTGGGTAGCCATTTCCTTCTCCAGGGGATCTTCCCAGCCCAGGGATCAAACCCAAGTCTCCTGCATTGCAGGCGTTTTCTTTACCAGCTGACCCACAAGGGAAGTCCATCTATTACTTTATCTTGTTATTTGGAACTCAGTGATATCCACAGAGAAATGTTACTGTGTCTCTAGATGCTGCAGTCATCTCTTGTCATTCGTTAATTCCTCCTACTCCTGCTTTATTCTGTGTTTTGAAGCCTACTAGGCTTTCAGAAATATTTGCATGCAAGACAACAGGTAGTTTTACTGGTCATCTATCTGTAAGGGGCGTGTAACCACACACACACACAAATGGATAAGATGGGAAATAAAAGTGGTGAAGTTTAATTTTTGTTAAGATCATAGTGGCATTAAAGGGTAAATAGTCATTGATGAGTTTCAAGGAAGAAATTTTTATGCATATTTTTCTTCAAAAACAACCTACAGTCGTGACAAGCTATGACAACTGAAATACATACTATTAATTAAGCACAGGTTTCCAAGATAATGATCCAGAAAGAGTACAGAGAGATGGAAGAATAAATCTGTATGTTTATTGAGGTTGTATATGATCTGGAAAGCTATAGCAATGTGAAAAATGATAAATGATTCCAAGTACATTTGGATAAATACAGCTGGATAAGAGCAAATGCCCGACATCAGAAAGGAAAGTCGTGCTTTTATGAGTGGAGAGATGTTATAAGCCATAACTCAGTTTGCTTCTGACATTTATTATGTGCATACCAGGACAGAGCTCAGCTCTAGAAACTGGAGGGAACTACAAAATAAATGACACTGTGAAGGAAAAAAATTAAAATAAATGGACAGGGACGCCTGGCATGCTGCAGCCCAGGGGGTAGCAGAGTGAACGGAAGGAAATGAAGACTTCCTGCTGTTTTATATTTATCACATTTGCTCAGATTAAGGAGTTCTTATGTTATCTTCTCGCAGGTTTTGTTCCTGCGAAGGCTGTGAACAGCTTGCTGTCTCTACATGGCATGTGCCCCTGCCCTGAGAAAAGGGGCTGGAGAGATGCCAGATCTGTCAGAAAGCTGGAACTCTGANAAAATAAATGGACAGGGACGCCTGGCATGCTGCAGCCCAGGGGGTAGCAGAGTTGGATTCAACTGAGTGAACGGAAGGAAATGAAGACTTCCTGCTGTTTTATATTTATCACATTTGCTCAGATTAAAGAGTTCCTATGTTATCTTCTCGCAGGTTTTGTTCCTGCGAAGGCTGTGGGGTGAAACAGCTTACTGTCTCTACATGGCATGTGCCCCTGCCCTGAGAAAAGGGGCTGGAGAGATGCCAGATCTGTCAGAAAGCTGGAACTCTGAGGGCGCACAGAACTCAAAGCCACAAAATTTAAGCCACATTACCTGGTTGGGTTTAGTTCTGGGTTTTCTGGGGGTTTTGGTTTGGTGTTTATTTTCCTCCTGGGCTTTTAGTATGGTCTCTTTTCAAAGGTCTGTCCTTGTTTCACCTGTGCCTCTGAAAACACAGAAAAGGGTCTTTGATCCTTGTGAGCAGTCGTGGAAAGCACACTTTCCAAAGTGTGGTCTCTGGACCAGCAGCACCAGCATCTACCTGGGAACTCATTAGTAATGCACATTCAGAGGTGCCATCCAGACCTATTGGATCAGGAACTCTGGGGGTGTTCCTGAGATGTGTGATGGGCCTTCCAGTGAATTCTGAGGCTGGATCCCTGAGAACTGAAGGAGAACAGCGCCCTCTGGAGGTTATATGCTAGAGCTACTATGTGTGTCCTGTACTGTGCTTAGGCAGTGGTGTCTGTCTGTGACCTGATGAACTGTAACAGGCCAGACTCCTCTCTCCATAGGGATTCTCCAGGCAAGAATACTGGAGTGGGTTTCCATTTCCTCCTCCAGGGCACCTTCCCAACCTAGGGATCGAACCCAGGTCTCCCACATTGCAGGTGATTTCTTCACTATCTAGACCACCTGGGAAGCAATTATGGGAAAAACTAAATCCAGGGGAAAGTGTGGGGATAGTCCAAGTTCTCAAGTCCAGCTGTCCCTCCCCACACAAAGAGATTTCTGCCACAGTCAGCTTTGGAGGCTCTGAAAGAGAGTGAAAGTGAAGTCGCTCAGTCGTGTCTGACTCTTTGCGACCCCATGGATTGCAGCCTAAGAGGCTCCTCTGTCCATGGGATTTTTGAGGCAAGAGTACTGGAGTGGGTTGCCATTGGAGGCTCTGGGATGATATAATTGATGAGTATTGCTGTTCTCTTTTATAATAGTCCAGGCTCTGAAGATGGGTGAATTCTAAAATGAGTATTCACTGTTCTATTTACTTTTTCCTGTTCTGGTCTTCATTTCACTCCTCTATCCTAAAACCTTCAGTGCTTCTCCGTTAAACACTGCCCTCTGCACGGTCTTCCGTGTTTCTGCAGCAGGTCTTGTTTCCTCCCTCATGTCTTTCCTACCTGAAAAAGTTTTCTTTCCTGTCTTCTGTGCTCTTGTAGTTCTGGCAATGCCAGCACAGTTTGTAACTGTCCCCGCTACAAGCTGAGCTTCTTCTGGCCAGGGACCACATTCAATTCCTGTTTATCCCCAGCATTTAGCCCAGTGCCTGGCTCACAATAGGTGACTGGAAAGTGGTTTCAAAATGAATAAATGGAATGATGTAACTCAAGGTCTAGTTATTTAGGTTGCTGTCCCTGAAGCTTCCTGTCTTCTTCCTGCAGCCCCGTTCGATGTGAAATCCCTCCCAGCTGCATCTCTAGCTTCACAAAATTCCACCCATCCTTTAAGATTCCCTCATAGTGACTGCTCAGGGAACATGAGAGAGTGAACTGTGGACCTTGGAATGGTCACTTGATTAGGCAGGGTCATCAGCTGGCAAGTTTACTAAGTCACCCTTAAGTCGCTCAGTTCCCAAGGCAAGTGCATCCACAGTAAAAATAGCACAAATTATAACAGTAACATTAATCTATAACATTCTTGGGTTATATTAATTGAGTTCTTATCATGTGCCAAAACTTGCAGGAAGCCTTTTATATATGTTATTAAATTTTCAAATTAGCCTATGAAGAAAGTATTATTATCTGTAAAACAATAAGTGAGGAAAAAGAGGCCCAAAGGGACTAAATAATTTGCCTAAAGTCATATAGCTAGAAATGTCAAAGCCAACATTAAGATCCGAGTCTGGTCAACCCCAAGTCATCAGTCTTCATCTGGAGCTAAATAGATCACTGACAAAGTATATAGATGTTAGAGATGTTGGTGATATGGAATCATGAATACAAAAAGACCATTAAAAACCTGAACTCATGAACCAGTCAGTGAATAAATTGATATCTATTGAGCACCAACTGTGGGATGGGCCTTATTCTAGGAGCAAGAGGATACAGAGGGTGAATAAGTCAGCCAAGATCCCTGCTCTCAGGGAATTTACCTTCCATTGGGAGGCCCTCTTGGAAGAGATGACATTCAGTCAACCTTTGGATAGTAGGCGTAGCCTATCTGGGAAGACTCTGCTCCAGCCAAAAAGAAGGAAATGCGAAAGCCCCAAGATTAAGGAAACTGGTGGAAGAACCAGCAGCCACAAACAGCTGAGGGGAACTGATTGAACTTTCTGGGCACACGTACTGTAAGGGTAGGAAACAGACCCAGGTTGTGAGTAGCCCAGGAAGCGAAGTTAATAAGCACAGGGAGCCAGTTACCCTGCCTGGGAAGGAAGACTGAAGAGGTCCTTTTGTAGCTCTGAATCTTTTCCGTCTTTCCATCTGTGCCACTCACACTATTCACAGAACCTGAAAATGAATCAGACTATATGTGACTTTGAGGCAAAGGCAAGCATCATCATTCAATAGAATCAACACTAATTTTTAAAAGCCCAATGAAGTACATGACATATTCTAGGAAGAATTTTCTTTTCAGAGGCATCATACTGTCTGGGTTCTGCGCATCAGACATCTCCCTACTTTGTTGTCATTTAAGAAGAACTGAGCTGCATTTTCACTAATGTTCCAATGGCAGGATCTGGCTCCCAAGGTCTGTAGGGATACATTCAGAATCAGGAGTGAGGCCCAAATGAGAGCAAATCTTTTGATAAGGACACACAACTTAAAAGCAATAATAAAACAGGCTAAAATTCCATCTGCTTTTCATTGTCACTGTGCCTTGACAGTTACATACAAGGCTGGTGATGAAGGGCATCGTTTGGGGATGAACAGTTCCCCCCTCCCCTCCACCACATGTTTCAATTCCAAATCCAGTTTATGGTCCATTTTTGCTCCTTCTCTGGCCCCACACTTGATGACTTTCTTGTCCCCTGCATCTTGTTATAGGTGCTGTGAGGAGCTTCCTCTCTTTTCTAGGGGGGCTCACAGCACTTCTCTCCTCAGAAGGACTTCCCCACATTTTGCTGTTTATCTGCTTTTGTCTAAAGTGACCCTCTAGCTAGTCTTTTTTTTTTTCATGTTTTCTCAATGACAATCTGACCCATTCAATACTTATTGTCTTTCATCTCTCTCAAGAGGCAGGCATATGGTAACTTTGTTTTTTGGCCAAGAGAATTACATAGTTGTGTAAGTATATAAATTCTTCAGCTCTTACTTCTCTGAATGATTTTGCATATTCCTCATCAGTCTTAAATTTGTTTCTTATGATTGTTCTTTAGCTGTCAAGTCTTAACAAATATATTATTAAATGAAAGTGTGTATGTATATGTTTGATGTTGAAGGGACTATTTATAATGACTATTGTATGCTTATGTAGGATTTTTACCGTATCATTTAATAACCATGAAATTTGTACAGAAACAACTATGAAATCTACAGTTTAGTGCCAAGATAATTAACATTTTAGACAATAACGTTAAGATGTAATAGACCTATTGAAATCTTAGTTAAATTGGTATCTGTATTTAATCTTGCTAAAAACTCACTGAAAATTTCTATTGCCTTTTATTTTAGGGCTTTCTAGTCTTATGAAAAGAACTGATATGGAGCTTTAAAATGGTCTGTGGTCTGTTTCACTGAATCTGTGCAGTCAACAGATAGTATTAGCATGAGTTCAGTTCAGTTGCTCACTCATGTCCGACTCTGTGACCCCATGAGCTGCAGCAAGCCAGGCCTCCCTGTCCGTCACCATTAACATGAGTAAATTGTATGAAAGCCCCAAAATTTTATGAATATTTCTACTAGCTTATGATTGTGAGGGTCTTTGGGGGTAAAGAAAGAATTTATGTCTACAAGACTCAGAATTCATGAGGTTATACTTTTCTGTAGATTGTTAATTTAGTTAATACTGAGAGGTAAACCACCCCTTACCCAAGTGCAGCCTGGAAGTGAGGAGAGTTAATGGCCCTAGGATCAGTCCTCAGCTGATGATGGGGGATGGGAACCAGTGAATAAAGGCCACAGCCTTCCACCCTTCAGGTGGAAAGTTCTACCTTTCAGGAGGTACCCAAAGAATCAAGATAGGACCATCCTTGACAGTGAACACTTATGTTGGCTTTTCTTTCTGTCTTGATTTATTATTAATACGTTCCCCTCTCCTCTCCTCCTGGTTTTTAGGCTCATTTCACAAATAAACAACCTGCAGTCAAGTCCTAGTCTCGAGTTGTTCTTTAGGGAGAATCTGAACTAAGATATTTGTACCAGAAATAGCCCTAGAAAATAGACCCTGGAAATGTCTTCCTGGTGGTTGGCTAGTGGCAAGTGGATGATGTTATCCTTTGCGTGCGGTAGTATCACAGTTGCTAAGGCTCTCAGTGTGGTGGCTGGGTAAGGTATAAGTGAATGGGGTGTCACTGAGTAGTTCAGAAGCTCAGCACTTGAGTGGTATGGGCAGTAGCTATTAGAAAGATGATGGAGTTGGCTGGATATCTGCCTCAGAATCTTTGAAGGGAAAGAACAAATCCAGGTCAGCCAACTGTCAAGGGAAGCTGTAAGAGCCAGAAGTCTTGCTTGGCAGCATATAAAAATAGTCTTGTCTCTTGCAGCTGTAGGACAGCCTGCACTAAAAGTCAGGCCCAAGATTTAAATAAGGTGGCAGGACTGCAAAGAACACTTGTGCACAGCCTCCACCACTCACTTGTGCTAAAGTCTGGGTTCCAGGATAAAGAAATTTGCAAGAATGTGTCTAAGAACCTTAAACTCCTCCCTCTTCCTCTGAACCCACTGGGCTGCCAGAAGCAACTGTCTTCTCTTGCTTGGGGACCATGCAGAGACTTCCCCTGAAGTGGCTGTGTTGCAGGATGATATTTGTTCTCAAGCTCTGATACTCACATCCCCATTCAGGCCAATAATTAGGGTTAGGTTTCAACAGAACCCCAAGAGAGAATGTTTAAAACTTATTGTGGTAGAAATAGGTATTCACCCAAATATTTGTGGAGAGTGGCTGGTATGTACTGCTTAGAACCAGAGGAGCATGTGTAGGAATGGATTTTAACAGTATCAGGATGGGTGACATGGTGGAGGAACAGAATATAAAGCTAGATGGGGGAGAATGAAATGACACTGGAGCACTCTCCATAACTTGGGATTAAATGTCCTGGCAAAGAAATGTGCAACTGGTCCTAATATGCTACTGGGATGGGAAGATTGAACAGTGACCTTCAGCAAATAGGGGGGAGATGCTAGAACTGATGTGGGGACATATGGAGGAAGGAATTGGGTCAGAGAGATGGGCTTGCAGGATGGACTTACTACATAAGACCAGAGAAGCCACCTGCTGATTAGATCCTCAAAGAGGGCCCAGAAAGTACTGCTTTTATAAAAGTGATAAAGAATGTATTAGTAAGGGGCTGGATGAAGCACAAGCCTGGAATTCCACAATCTGGAGTCGAGATTGCCAGGAGAAATATCAATAACCTCAGATACACAGATGATACCACCCTTACGGCAGAAAATGAAGAGGAGCTAAAAGAGCCTCTTGATGAAAGTGAAAGAAGAGAGTGAAAAAGCTGGCTTAAGACTCAACATTCAGAAAACGAAGATCATGGCATCTGGTCCCATCACTTCATGGCAAATAGATGGGGAAACAATGGAAACAGTGACAGACTTTATTTTCTTGGGCTCCAAAATCACTGCAGATGGTGATTGCAGCCATGAA
>SJYW01022467.1:626485-648952 GCA_006410735.1 Raphicerus campestris
ATTCTGAGGCTGGATCCCTGAGAACTGAAGGAGAACAGCGCCCTCTGGAGGTTATATGCTAGAGCTACTATGTGTGTCCTGTACTGTGCTTAGGCAGTGGTGTCTGTCTGTGACCTGATGAACTGTAACAGGCCAGACTCCTCTCTCCATAGGGATTCTCCAGGCAAGAATACTGGAGTGGGTTTCCATTTCCTCCTCCAGGGCACCTTCCCAACCCAGGGATCGAACCCAGGTCTCCCACATTGCAGGTGATTTCTTCACTATCTAGACCACCTGGGAAGCAATTATGGGAAAAACTAAATCCAGGGGAAAGTGTGGGGATAGTCCAAGTTCTCAAGTCCAGCTGTCCCTCCCCACACAAAGAGATTTCTGCCACAGTCAGCTTTGGAGGCTCTGAAAGAGAGTGAAAGTGAAGTCGCTCAGTCATGTCTGACTCTTTGCGACCCCATGGATTGCAGCCTAAGAGGCTCCTCTGTCCATGGGATTTTTGAGGCAAGAGTACTGGAGTGGGTTGCCATTGGAGGCTCTGGGATGATATAATTGATGAGTATTGCTGTTCTCTTTTATAATAGTCCAGGCTCTGAAGATGGGTGAATTCTAAAATGAGTATTCACTGTTCTATTTACTTTTTCCTGTTCTGGTCTTCATTTCACTCCTCTATTCAAAAACCTTCAGTGCTTCTCTGTTAATTAAACACTGCCCTCTGCCAGTTCTTCCGTGTTTCTGTAGCAGGTCTTATTTCCTCCCTCATGTCTTTCCTACCTGAAAAAGTTTTCTTTCCTGTCTTCTGTGCTCTTGTAGTTCTGGCAATGCCAGCACAGTTTGTAACTGTCCCCGCTACAAGCTGAGCTTCTTGAGGCCAGGGACCACATTCAATTCCTGTTTATCCCCAGCATTTAGCCCAGTGCCTGGTTCACAATAGGTGACTGGAAAATGGTTTCAAAATGAATAAATGGAGTGATGTAACTCAAGATCTAGTTATTTAGGTTGCTGTCCCTGAAGCTTCCTGTCTTCTTCCTGCAGCCCCTTTTGATGTGAAATCCCTCCCAGCTGCATCTCTAGCTTCACAAAATTCCACCCATCCTTTAAGATTCCCTCATAGTGACTGCTCAGGGAACATGAGAGAGTGAACTGTGGACCTTGGCATGGTCACTTGATCAGGCAGGGTCATCAGCTGGCAAGTTTACTAAGTCACCCTTAAGTCGCTAAGTTCCCAAGGCAGGTGCATCCACAGTAAAAATAGCACAAATTATAACAGTAACATTAATCTATAACATTCTTGGGTTATATTGAGTTCTTATCATGTGCCAAAACTTGCAGGAAGCCTTTTATATATGTTATTAAATTTTCAAATTAGCCTATGAAGAAAGTATTATTATCTGTAAAACAATAAGTGAGGAAAAAGAGGCCCAAAGGGACTAAATAATTTGCCTAAAGTCATATAGCTAGAAATGTCAAAGCTAACATTAAGATCCGAGTCTGGTCAACCCCAAGTCATCAGTCTTCATCTGGAGCTAAATAGATCACTGACAGAGTATATAGATGTTAGAGATGTTGGTGATATGGAATCATGAATACAAAAAGAGCATTAAAAACCTGAACTCACGAACTAGTCAATGAATAAATTGCTATCTATTGAGCACCAACTGTGGGATGGGCCTTGTTCTAGGAGCAAGAGGATACAGAGGGTGAATTAATTCAACCAAGATCCCTGCTCTCAGGGAATTTACCTTCCATTGGGAGGCCCTCTTGGAAGAGATGACATTCAGTCAACCTTTGGATAGTAGGCGTAGCCTATCTGGGAAGACTCTGCTCCAGCCAAAAAGAAGGAAATGCGAAAGCCCCAAGATTAAGGAAACTGGTGGAAGAACCAGCAGCCACAAACAGCTGAGGGGAACTGATTGAACTTTCTGGGCACACGTACTGTAAGGGTAGGAAACAGACCCAGGTTGTGAGTAGCCCAGGAAGCGAAGTTAATAAGCACAGGGAGCCAGTTACCCTGCCTGGGAAGGAAGACTGAAGAGGTCCTTTTGTAGCTCTGAATCTTTTCCGTCTTTCCATCTGTGCCACTCACACTATTCACAGTACCTGAAAATGAATCAGACTATATGTGACTTTGAGGCAAAGGCAAGCATCATCATTCAATAGAATCAACACTAATTTTAAAAAGCCCAATGAAGTACATGACATATTCTAGGAAGAATTTTCTTTTCAGAGGCATCATACTGTCTGGGTTCTGCGCATCAGACATCTCCCTACTTTGTTGTCATTTAAGAACTGAGCTGCATTTTCACTAATGTTCCAATGGCAGGATCTGGCTCTCAAGGTCTGTAGGGATACATTCAGAATCAGGAGTGAGGCCCAAATGAGAGCAAATCTTTTGATAAGGACACACAACTTAAAAGCAATAATAAAACAGGCTAAAATTCCATCTGCTTTTCATTGTCACTGTGCCTTGACAGTTACATACAAGGCTGGTGATGAAGGGCATCGTTTGGGGATGAACAGTTCCCCCCTCCCCTCCACCACATGTTTCAATTCCAAATCCAGTTTATGGTCCATTTTTGCTCCTTCTCTGGCCCCACACTTGATGACTTTCTTGTCCCCTGCATCTTGTTATAGGTGCTGTGAGGAGCTTCCTCTCTTTTCTAGGGGGGCTCACAGCACTTCTCTCCTCAGAAGGACTTCCCCACATTTTGCTGTTTATCTGCTTTTGTCTAAAGTGACCCTCTAGCTAGTCATTTTTTTTTTCATGTTTTCTCAGTGACAATCTGACCCATTCAATACTTATTGTCTTTCATCTCTCTCAAGAGGCAGGCATATGGTAACTTTGTTTTTTGGCCAAGAGAATTACATAGTTGTGTAAGTATATAAATTCTTCAGCTCTTACTTCTCTGAATGATTTTGCATATTCCTCATCAGTCTTAAATTTGTTTCTTATGATTGTTCTTTAGCTGTCAAGTCTTAACAAATATATTATTAAATGAAAGTGTGTATGTATATGTTTGATGTTGAAGGGACTATTTATAATGACTATTGTATGCTTATGTAGGATTTTTACCGTATCATTTAATAACCATGAAATTTGTACAGAAACAACTATGAAATCTACAGTTTAGTGCCAAGATAATTAACATTTTAGACAATAACGTTAAGATGTAATAGACCTATTGAAATCTTAGTTAAATTGGTATCTGTATTTAATCTTGCTAAAAACTCACTGAAAATTTCTATTGCCTTTTATTTTAGGGCTTTCTAGTCTTATGAAAAGAACTGATATGGAGCTTTAAAATGGTCTGTGGTCTGTTTCACTGAATCTGTGCAGTCAACAGATAGTATTAGCATGAGTTCAGTTCAGTTGCTCACTCATGTCCGACTCTGTGACCCCATGAGCTGCAGCAAGCCAGGCCTCCCTGTCCGTCACCATTAACATGAGTAAATTGTATGAAAGCCCCAAAATTTTATGAATATTTCTACTAGCTTATGATTGTGAGGGTCTTTGGGGGTAAAGAAAGAATTTATGTCTACAAGACTCAGAATTCATGAGGTTATACTTTTCTGTAGATTGTTAATTTAGTTAATACTGAGAGGTAAACCACCCCTTACCCAAGTGCAGCCTGGAAGTGAGGAGAGTTAATGGCCCTAGGATCAGTCCTCAGCTGATGANAGAATTCATGAGGTTATACTTTTCTGTAGATTGTTAATTTAGTTAATACTGAGAGGTAAACCACCCCTTACCCAAGTGCAGCCTGGAAGTGAGGAGAGTTAATGGCCCTAGGATCAGTCCTCAGCTGATGATGGGGGATGGGAACCAGTGAATAAAGGCCACAGCCTTCCACCCTTCAGGTGGAAAGTTCTACCTTTCAGGAGGTACCCAAAGAATCAAGATAGGACCATCCTTGACAGTGAACACTTATGTTGGCTTTTCTTTCTGTCTTGATTTATTATTAATACGTTCCCCTCTCCTCTCCTCCTGGTTTTTAGGCTCATTTCACAAATAAACAACCTGCAGTCAAGTCCTAGTCTCGAGTTGTTCTTTAGGGAGAATCTGAACTAAGATATTTGTACCAGAAATAGCCCTAGAAAATAGACCCTGGAAATGTCTTCCTGGTGGTTGGCTAGTGGCAAGTGGATGATGTTATCCTTTGCGTGCGGTAGTATCACAGTTGCTAAGGCTCTCAGTGTGGNCAAATGCCAATTTTTGTGGTCTCTTCACTTGCAACAGGAGTAACTGCATGAACATCAAAATTATTCTCTCTTGGATCTTTATGACTTGCATTGTATCTGACATGTTAGAATTGCTCAATAAATATTTATCAGATTAATGAATTCTGTGTGCTTCAAATTTTTACCCTTATTGACTACTTCTTTCTCTCTCTTCCTTGTCTGTAACTAGATCTGTAACTTGACCTGGCGCTACACTTTTGGCCTAAGGCTCTGAATTTTAGTGTGTTAATTTTTAAATGATTGTGCAGTTAATTCAATAACACGGGCATGTAGTGTCACTAAGTTTAACACCTAGTTAGCAGGAACAATTAGCTAAAAGATGAAACTATCAGATGGCAAGTATTATCAATAACACCCATATGTGAGCCAAGAATATGCATTGCAAAGTTAATTTGAGGGTATGTTTTATGCTTACCCTGGCACCAAAATGCATAGTTACAACGCTGCTGGGAGAGCCACTCTACACAGTCATTTCTGATGGCAACTCTATTAACTATACTCAGTAAGTGTGGGGATGATAAGGCATAGAATATATTCACACCAAGAAGTATGGGAAGGACAGATTATGGACCTGCCTTTCTATATTTGTTCTGCTGTTTGAAGCATTAGGATTTGAGGTTCAGCAAGAAAAGTTTGAAGAATTACTTCCTGGTGGTAAGATGCAAAGATCAAGGAAATATGCAAATAGGAGAAATGTGTCCACCAGGTCAGCCAGCTCTAATGCCTTCACTTGTAGAATATGCAGCCATATGGGCCTGCCACTGAGAGAGAGCATGTGAGCTGCTGTAAACAGTCAGAGCTATAAAGACCCCAAGTATTTTACTGTGTCTCTGACATCATACTAATACATCAGCCTGGAGTTTTAGCCATAAAGATATTAGCACATGAAGTTCTTCACTGCAGAAAATAAAAATTTTAGAGAGTGCTCCCTGTTTATGTAGCTTATAATATTCAGCACTTCAGATTTTGCTCCATCATTATATAACTGAATATTTCTTCCTATCCAAAGTCTTAGTCAGAGTCAAGGGTTGCTGATGGAGCTCAGAGTGCGATCATCAACCATACCATTGAGGTTGATGTCTGTCTTTGCTTCTGTCCTTCCTTCAAAGACATTAAGTCACATTTCTCAAAGACCCGCTGTTGCTGCTGCTGCTAAGTTGTTGCAGTTGTGTCCAACTCTGTGTGACCCCATAGGCAGCAGCCCACCAGGCTCCTCTGTCCCTGGGATTCGCCAGGCAAGAATACTGGAGTGGGTTGCCATTTCCTTCTCCAATGCATGCATGCATGCTAAGTCGCTTCAGTTATGTCTGACTCCGTGGAGCCCATGGACAGCAGCTCACCAGGCTCCTCTGTCCATGGAATTCTCTTGGCAAGAATACTGGAGTGGGTTGCCATTTCCTTCTCCTCAGAGACCTGCAGCATATGGTAAGGAGTCGGGGTCATATTCTCCCAGAGGCTCAATTTACTGTCCACCTATGTGCTTCTCCCCAGGGCTGACATTTGTGGAGGGGTGAAGGTCATATGGCCATCACAGGAAGGACCCCCTCTGCCACCTGTCAGCTATGTGGGGAGTCTCAGACTCTTCATCCGAGTGTGGGGAAAACAGCAATGGCCATATTGATTATAAAAGTTGTGCTTTTAATAATGAGTAAATAAAGTAATGAAATGTGTGCTCTCTAGAACTTCAGAAGACCTTGTAACTGACATTGCCAGCAGTGTTATCATCCCTCCTTTGCTAATATAATCATGTTCATCTCTTCTCTGCCACGTCCTCCAGATGCCCCCAATTTATCTAATGCAGAGTTTTCCTTTAAATGAATTAAGAGGCGTTAACCCCTGAGGTTTCTATTTCAGCTGAAGAAAGAAAATATAATCAACAAGGAAGTCATCCTGGGATTCAGAGGATCAAGAGAAGTCTATAGATTTATTAGTACTTCAGTCTAATGTCTTATAAATAGATTAAAATCAGGCTAATATCACTTTGTTTTTAGGGATGGGTGATAGGAAAAAAATAAATTTGTTAGCTGAAGAAATCTTGAATGGATAGGGGCTTGAGTGGGAGGTGTAAAATGAAAAAAGGCGATTGCATGGTTCTAGGCCATCTGTGTGTTTCGAGGGAAATCATCACGGAGAAATCCTGAGAATGAAAGGAAGACAATATGACACAAGATGCTGCTCTTGAAATCAGATCCCATGTAAACCAAGTATTGGGTTTGTCAGCCTTGGGAGAAGGGAGCACTCCTCACATGATCGAATGTGTTTCCCACGGCTGCTTTAACAAGAACACAGGTTATTTTACCGTTTCGGAAGTCACAAGTCTAAAATGTGTCNATTGGGTTTGTCAGCCTTGGGAGAAGGGAGCACTCCTCACATGATCGAATGTGTTTCCCACGGCTGCTTTAACAAGAACACAGGTTATTTTACCGTTTCGGAAGTCACAAGTCTAAAATGTGTCCACAGGGCTGCATTTCTTCTGAGGCTCTAGAAGACGCTATGTCCTTGACTTTTCCAGCTTCTAGAGGTCACCCACATCCCTTGGCTTGATTCCCCTCTCATCCATCCTCAAAGACAGCAGCAAAGCATCTTCACATCTCTCTGACTCTGCTTCCACCATCACATCTTCTCTGACTCTCACCTTTCTCCTTCTTTCTTAACAAAGACCCTTGTGATTACAATATTGGGGGCCACCCAGTTAATACAAGGTAATCTCCTTATTTCAAAATCTATGAGCATATGAGCAAAGTCACTTTTGCTCCATAAGTAAAATATTCATAGTTTCCAGGGATTAGAACATGGACTTCTCTGAGGTCATTACTCAATGTACCAATTCAAGGATAGGAAAGTTATTTTTGTTCCCATGGTGATTTGGGGGTCAAATTGACACACAACTAAACTGCTTCAGTGATGGTTAGTGCTGTCATGGTTTGCATTTCTCCTTCAATTGCATGGATAATACAAAGCCAAGTGAGTATTGGTCATATATTCAGAGCCTATCTCATGGCCTGTATTCAGCACCAAGTCTTATTTTTAATGTAAGGAAACAATAGCAAAGAGGTGTTAGTTAATGTTGAGTTGTGTAAAAGTATGCCTGGTTTTATTGTGCTTTTCTTGATTGTAGTTCAGAGTATTGCATTTTTTATAAGTTGAGGATTTGCAACAACTGCATTGAGCATCTATCGGTGCTACTTTATTCCTTTTAACAGCATTTGCTGACTTTCTGTCTCTGTGTCACATTTTGGTAATTATTGCAATATTTCAAACATTTTCATCACTTTTATATTTGTTTTGGTGATCTGTGACCAGTGATCTTTGATGTTACTGTTGTAATTATTTTAGGTGCTATGAATCATACCCATTTAAGATGGGTGAACTTAACTGATAGGTGTGTATATTCTGACTGCTCCATTGAATGGCTATTCCCCTCATCTCTCTCCAACTCCTCAGGCCTCTGTATTCCATTAGACACAAAAGTCTTGAAATTAGGCCAATTAATAACTCTATAGAGACTTCCCTGGTGGTCCAGTAGTTAAGAATCAGCCTTTCAATGCAGGGAACACAGGTTCAATTCCTGGCCAGGGAACTAAGATCCCACGTGTCACAGGGCAACTAACCTCAAGGGCTACAACCAGAAAAGCCTGAATACCACAACTAAGACCTGACACAGCCAAATAAATAGATTAATAATAAAAATTAACAAAATTCTAAAAAGCAAACCAAAAAACCCCCTCTAGATTGGCCTTTAAGTGTTCAAGTGAAGGGAAAGTCACATGTCTGTACTTTAGGTCAAATGCTAGAAATGAGTAAGTTTAGTGAGTAATGAAAGCCAAGAGGCTGAAAGCTAGGTCTCTTGCATCAAACAGTTAGACAAGTTGTGAATGCAAATTTCTTGAAGCAAATTACAAGTGCTAGTCCAGTGAACACATGAATGATAAGAAAGTGAAATAGCCTTAATGCTGTTATAGAAAAAGTTTTAGTGGTCTGAAGAGAAGAGCAAACCAGCCATAATATTCCTTTAAGCCAAAGTCTAATCCAGAGCAAGGCCCTAACTCTTCAGTTCTATGAAGGATGAGAGAGGTGAGGAAGCTGCAGGATAGTTTGGAGCTGGCAGAGGTTGGTCTGTGAGGTTTAAGAAGCCATCTCCATAACATAGAAGTGCAAGATGAAGCAGCAAGTGCTGATGTAGAAGCTGCAGCAGGTTATCCAGATCTAGCTAAGATAATTTGGAGAAGGTGATGGCACCCCAGTCCAGTACTCTTCCCTGGAAAATCCCATGGATGGAGGAGCCTGGTGGGCTGCAGTCCATGGGGTTGGGAAGAGTCAGACACAACTGAACAACTTCACTTTCACTTTTCACTTTCATGCATTGGAGAAGGAAATGGCAACCCACTCCAGTGTTCTTGCCTGGAGAATCCCAGGGATGGGGGAGCCTGGTGGGCTGTCTGTGGGGTCGCACAGAGTCAGACATGACTGAAGTGACTTAGCAGCAGCAGCAGCTAAGATAATTAATGAAGGTGACTACAAACAAAACATTTTCAGTGTAGATGAAACAACCTTATATTGAAAGACGATGCCATCTAGGACTTTCATAGCTAGACAGGAGAAGTCAATACCTAGCTTCAAAGGACAAGCTGACTCTCTTGTTAGGGGCTACTGTGCCTTGAAGTTGAAGCTAATGCTTATTTACCATTTTGAAAACTCTAGGGCTCTTAAGAATTATGCGCAATCTATTCTACCTGTTCCCTAGGAACAGAACAACAAAACCTGACAGCTCATCTGTTTACAAAATGGTTAGCTTAATATTTTAAGCCTACTATGGAGACCTACTGCTCAAAGAAAGGTTCCTCTCAAAATAGTTTTTATTACTGTTCATTGACAGTGCACCTTGTCGACCAAGAGCTCTGATGGAGATGCAGAGTGCAATTAATGTTGTTTTCTGCATGGTAACACAACATCCATTCTGTAGCCCATGGTTCAAAGAGTAATTTAAACTTTCAAGTCTTCTTATATAAGAAACATATTTCATAAGGCTATAGCTGGCATAGACAGTGATTCTTCTGATGGATTTGGGAAAAGTCAGCTGAAAATCTTCTGGAAAGAAGTCACCATTCTAGATGACATTAAGAACATTTATGATTCATGGACAAAGGTCAAAATATCAACATCAATAGGAGTTTGGAAAGAGGTTGATTCCAGCCCTCATGGATGACTTGGAGGGCTAAGTTCCAGACTTAAGTGGAGGAAGTAATGGTGTATGTGGTGAAAATAGCAAGAGAATTGGAATTAGACATGGAGCCTGAAGATGACTAAATTGTGGCAGTCTCATGATAAGACTTAAAGGGATGAAGAGTTGCTTCTTACGAATGAGCAAAGAGAGTGGTTTCTTGGGATGGAAACAACTCCTGGTGAAGATACTGTGAAGACTATTGAAATGACACCAAGGTACTTAGAATATTATATACACTTAATTGATAAAGCAGTGGCAGAGTCTGAGAGGATCGACTTCAGATGATAAAATTCTGTCAAACAGCATTGCATCCTATAGAGAAATAATTTGTGAAAGGAAGAGTCAATTCATGTGAAAGACTTTGCTGTTTTCTTATTTTAGGAAATTGCCACAGTCACCCCAGTCTATAGCAACCACCATCCAGCAGCTATCAGTGTGGAGGCAAGATCCTCTACTATTAAAAAGATTACAACTTGCTGAAGGCTCAGATGATGGTTAGCATTTTTTGACAATAGAAAATGTAAGGAGTGTATTTTCTTAGACATAATGTTATTGTACACTTAAGGGACCACAGTGTAGTGTAAATATAACTTTTATGTGCACTGGGACATCAAAAAATTCATGTGACTCTCTATATTGCCATATTTGCTTCAGTGGCAGTCTAGAACTGAATCCACAATATCTCTGAGGTATGCCTATAATGTTAGAACTTGAAGGGATCTGAGAGATTGTATGATTCAGTCCTATTCATCTTATACATGAGGAGAATGAGGTACAGAGAGACCAAAGAGACTTGCCAAGGTTATCGGCTAATTAGTAACACAAAATAGTAACACCTGCACCTGCTTCCTAGTTATTATTTTTTTAGGCAAAACATTCTTTGACATAAATCACAGAAATATCTTTTTGTATCTACTTCTTTTAGAGTAATAAAAAGAAAAACAAAAATGAACAAATGGGACCTAATTAAACTGAAAAGCTTTTGCAGAGCAAAGGAAACCATAAATAAAACAAGAAAACAACCCACAGAACGGGAGAAAATATTTGCAAATGATGCAACTGACAAAGAATTAAACACAGCTCAGTATCAAAAAGCAAGCAACCTGGTGTTTTCTCATTCCATCACTTTAGTTGTGAATTAAGCTTGAGAAGCCCTCTGGAATTAGTCACTGATTATCTGATCTTGTCATTCTCCTCCCTACCCCCCACACCGCCCCCCAGTTTATTTATAAACTGGGTAAACAGCATTATTACATTAAAGGAAATTCTCCATGAAATTCACTGATTTAGGATAACCACTGTTTACCAACGTAGTTGATTCATAGAGTGATAAAATAATAACAAATGGATTTAAATTTCAGGATGAAGAAATTTTTTTGTGGTTTCAAAAATGTGGTCTAAGGAACATAGGTAAAATGAGTGTAGAAGAAAATATCTAGTTTCCTTGGGATTATTTTTTTAATGCTTTTTTTGCTTCAAAGTTTATAGAAAAGCATTTGTTAAAGGCCCACTGTGTATAAGATGTTGCCCTAAGTTCTGAGAAAAAAAAATAGCATAAGAAGGTTTTATTGAGATTTATTATTTACCATTTAAATTTGTCAAACTCCTGGAAATACAGAGAAAAATAACTTTAAATTTTAAAACACAGTAATCTTGAAATTGCAAAAGTAGGGCATTGAATGAGAATAACTGAATATGTGGCACATTAAAAAAATGCAAATTGCAGTTCAAAGTATATTATAAACCTTTAAAATTTCTTGTGCAGGGAAACCCATTTCCCTGCTTCAGTGCAATTGCTTAATCTGCCAAAATTAGATTAGGCAAAGCACTAATGTGTGGTTGAAGTATGGAAATCCAAAATTTTGACAAATTTTAACACAGATTAGAAAAATAAGTACCACCCCTTGCACCTGCCTGAGACCTTTGCCATTTGAGTTCATACTTATCCCTGGTTTGCTAATTCCTGGCTTATTTTTCCTGCAGTATTTGTTAAATCAATTTTCCTTGTGCAATAATTTGACCTGAAAGAGCAAGGCAGTTTGCTTTGGAAACCAGATGAACACTTTCAAGTCACTTGTTATCTTGTGATACAACTCATTCGTAACTGTTTTTTGGAGTATGGAAATATTTAGGAAAATTAGTAAAGTAGATATCACATGCATAATTTGACTCAGAGAGTCACTCACATTTTTGCTTTTTGGCTTTGAAATCACTGGAAGGGGAAATAAACAGAAAGAGGAGAGAGGAGAAAATGGTGTAGAAACAGCTGTTTCTGAGATGAGATGGATGTAGTGGCTGAGAAGTTGGGCACATTAAAAGCCTTGGTTTCAGACCATAACTCCTACAGCCTGCAGGTCTGAGGCTTTTGCAGAGGGCTCATTGATGGTAGTTGCCATCTTGGGATGACTGGTTCCGGCTTTGAGATTGACTGATCAGTGAACCAATTTAGACATGGGCCTCTGGCTCAGAAATTGCACAAAGGACGATGGCAGCAGTGAGTAGAGTAAATCTGATGAGACGTCAGGATTCTCTGAAAACACTGGTCTTGGCTTTCTGTGCAGCCTTCAATTGAATACCAATGAATTCCACCTGGGGGAAACAAGAGATCATGGTAGAAGAATTCCTTAGAGGGTGCAACTGACCTGGCTTCAGATGCTTCAGATAACAGGTCAAAAAAAAAAAAAAGGGAAAAAATGTTCATCTGTACCATTTTTCTAGATGCCACATACAAGCGATATTATATCATATTTGTTTTTCTCTTTCTGGCTTTACTCTGTATGACAGTGTCTAGGTCTATCTACATTTCAGCAAACAGCACTATTTCCTTCTTTTTTATGACATATATACTCTGCTGCTGCTGCTAAGTCGCTTCAGTTGTATCTGACTCTGTGCGACCCCATAGATGGCCGCCCACCAGGCTCCCCTGCCGTGGGATTCTCCAGGCAAGAACANTATATACTCTGCTGCTGCTGCTGCTGCTAAGTCGCTTCAGTTGTATCCGACTCTGTGTGACCCCATAGATGGCCGCCCACCAGGCTCCCCCGCCGTGGGATTCTCCAGGCAAGAACACTGGAGTGGGTTGCCATTTCCTTCTCCAGGGGATCTTCCCAACCCAGGTATCGAACCCAGGTCTCCCGCATTGGAGGCAGACGCTTTAACCCCTGAGCCACCAGAGAAGCCATGAAGAAGGCTGAGCGCCAAAAAATTGATGCTTTTGAACTGTGGTGTTGGAGAAGACTCTTGAGAGTCCCTTGGACTGCAAGGAGATTCAGCCAGTCCATTCTGAAGGAGATCAACCCTGGGATTTCTTTGGAAGGAATGATGCTGAAGCTGAAGCTCCAGTACTTTGGCCACCTCATGCGAAGAATTGACTCATTGAAAAAGACTAATGCTGGGAGGGATTGGGGGCAGGAGGAGAAGGGGGTGACAGAGGATGAGATGGCTGGATGGCATCACTGACTCGATGGACGTGAGTCTGAGTGAACTCTGAGAGATGGTGATGAACAGGGAGGCCTGGCGTGCTGTGATTCATGGGGTCGCAAAGAGTCGGACACGACTGAGTGACTGAACTGAACTGAACTGAACATTACAAAGCTTTGGAACTGTAAAACAAAATAGCTTTCAAACTCAGTGGTCAAAAGCTATGCAATTGCCTTTCACTATGTAGAAGTTTCTGAAATGTTGGCTGTTTGGAGACTTCCTAATAATCATCCCTCAGTTTTACCCAGGTCATGAGCTATTTAAAGGGCTGAATCCACATAAGAGTTGTTTAAATGTGTAAGTGCTTCTTAGGAATGGAGGCATGTCCTTGACCTCATTTAATTTTTCCCCAATTATAAGTAATAATAAATGTTCACTGTAGAAAGTGTGGAAAATACACAGAAGTACAAAGTAAGTGACAATACTGTCTAGTAACTCCCCTGGTTGTATGGGGAAGAACGCCAAGAACATTTCTCTAAAGGCAGCAAAACATATGACTCTTTGGAAATTTGAGAAAACAGCAGTCTTTTTCAATTGGGAGTAATTTTGCCCCCCAACCTAAGGACATTAGATAATGCCCAGAACCATTTTTTATTATTGAATTTTAGGAATGACATATATATTTTGAAAATGAATCCTTCATCAGATATTCTTCCAGTTTTTGACTTTTCATTCTAACAGAATATCTTTCTCATTAAAAAATTTTTTTTGGCTGTCCCACATGGCTTACTCCAATAAG
Source organism: Raphicerus campestris (assembly GCA_006410735.1). NCBI lineage: Eukaryota > Metazoa > Chordata > Mammalia > Artiodactyla > Bovidae > Raphicerus > Raphicerus campestris. The sequence goes on from SJYW01022467.1 coordinate 640,156, forward strand.
GGGATCAAACCCACACCCTCTGCTTTGGAAGGCCAAGTCTTAACCACTATACTGCCAGGGATTTCCTCAGAAACATTTTTATTGTTACAACTTAGAAGATATTACCAGGATGAAGTGAGTATAATCCAGCGATGTGCTAACCATCCTACAAAATAGCCCTATATAACAAAGAATTATCCTGTGAAAGTGTCAATAGTGTTGAAAAATTGTTGATAAAACCATCAAAAGCCTAAGTTCCAATTGTATTTGTTTTGTGTCAGCGTGAAATCGCAGACTTCCCATGTTAGAAAACTGTTCTTCCTACAACATTGTAATTATTCTAGGTCCTTGACCCAACCTAGAGATATATATTGTCAAGATTTTGCTGTATAAGCTTCCAGGCTTTTATGTGCAAAATTTTTATGATAAGCTGACTAGAGGTCTACCTGTACACATTCAGGAAGAGAAGAGCAGTCACGGAAAGCTAATATTTCAGGGCTCTGGGGGTAGAGGTAGAGGGGCTTGGCCCCTTTCCTCTTTGATAAGGAAGGGGCTCTTGATTGGCACAGGTGAGAGTCAGAGGGAACTTGTAATTCAGAGAGGGGATGAAGGTACATCGGTTGAACAAAGCTCAAATAACCCTATTAAAACCAGCACCCCAGCAGACATTACCCCAGATTCTCTTCCTCTCTCTCAACTGACTTTGATTTCCTCTTATTTTTTTCTCCTCTTCCATTATCATAAAGAATTTGAGCATTTTGCTTTGTGGATTTTATACATAAGTGGTATACTACACATAGTGTTTTGCCTCGGACTTTTTTTCTGCCCAACAATTTCAAAAATATTTTTTCATTCTAACAGAGGAATCTGTTCATTGTAAGTATTGCATAGCAACCCATGAACTGAAAATATCATAGTTTATCAGTTACCTATAGACATTTAGATAATTTCTGTTACTGTCCTATTAAACATAGTGTTGCAATTACCTTGGTGCTTTTTTGTGTTACATGTATTTCTCTGCAGTAGATTCCAAGAAATGAATTGCTTTGTAGAAAATTGAGCTCATTTAAAATTTTAACTGAAATTCACAAATTGTCTTTAAAAAGCCAAACCAATTAAACTGTCATTAGAAAATGTATGAGTTCCCATTTTCCCGTAAAGTCACTAACACTTGATATTACAAAACTCTTGTAATTTTTAGCAATCTGATGGGTTAAAAATAATATTTTTGTAATTTGAATTTCTTTGATATTTACTTTTAGGTTGAGCAGCTTTTCATGTTTTTAAGGTAAGTCATATATATCTCCTCTTCTGAAAATTACCTTTATATCTCCTTTAACAATTTAATTTCTTTTTGATTCTTGGTCTTTGAAAAAATTAGTTTTTTAGAAGTTATTTATGCTGGGCAGATATTAATATTTTTTTCTGTTATTTATTTCCAATTATTTTCACTCAGGTTACCCCTCATCTTTTTAATTTTGGGGTTATCATTCATTTCATAAATTGTAAAATGTTGATATATTCAAATCTATCTATCGTTTCCTTTATAATCTTGCCTTTTGGATGTTAAGGAGGCCTCCTTTCTTTTAAGCTTAAAATATGTCCTCCAATATTTTCTTCTAAAGTTTTCATCATTTGGGTTTTTGTTTCTTTTTTTAATTCATGTGGACAAGGTTGGATTTCTGGACATGAAACCTATGTGATTGCACAGAGCCCTACACTTAGAAGGAAATTACGTATTAATTTTTTGTGAGGATGTGAATGAGGCAGTATATAGATTTCTTTAGGAATGCATGCTCTGGAGTTAAACACTCACATCTGAAATAGACAGCACTGCTTAACTGTGTAACATCATGTAAATTTCTGTTCAGATTTCTCATTCTTAAATTGGGAATAGTGACAAGATCCAGCTCAAATCATTGTTTTATTGATGTGATGTAATCCAGGTAAAGCCCTTAGTAAAGCATGTAACATGTAGTAAATGCTCATTCAATGTTTGTTCTTATGTAAGTTTTCCTGTGCTCATTTTAATTAAAGATTTTTAAAGTGTCATGACTTACCTTTAATAAGGACCTCTTTTATACAGTACTGTCCAGGTTTTGTTCTGCACGTTCCAAAGTCCAAAAGACATCCATGAAAGGGGATTGAGAGGTTGCATTGTCTACAAATCACACCTCCAACAGCTCAAGTACAGGATAGGAAAAATAAGGGGAAAATAGAGATAGACATCAGAGAGGGAAAAAAAGAGGGAAAAGAATAATCCAAAAATAAAGTAGTGATTTTCAACTTTAAAAAGTAAACAATGTTTTATAAATTGATTCTAATAACTCACATGCATTTAAAATATTTTATTTGGGGAATTTAATGGGGGGGATTTTATAACATATGCAACATTAAAGAAGTGAAAGTACTCTGAACTAATTAAAAATGAAGCCAGGTGGGCTAAACAACTTGTTGGTTAAAATAAATTCAGGAACTCAGAGCCTAATTCAATTAAACCAAAGTTATTTGGCCAGAATATTTAATTTCAGCCATATATTGAATCAATTTAGGCCTTTGTTTCACTGTCTAAGGCAGTGCATTGTATATAGTAGTTTCTCTGAGAGCATTTATTGCTTAATGTTTAGGTTTTTTTCTTGTTTAGTCACTAAGTTGTGTCTGACTCTTTTTCAGCCCCATGGATTGTAGCCTGCCAGGCTCTTCTGTTCATGAGATTTCCCAGGCAAGAATTTTGGAGTGGGTTGCTGTTTCCTACTCCAAGGGATCTTCCTGACCCAGGGATCGAACCTGTGTCTCTTGCACTGGAGGCAGCTTCTTTACCGTTGAGCCACAAGGGAAGCCCTGTTTCACACAGTGGTAGCTTCTAAGTCAGGTTCTGTGGAGGCTGTGAAAATCTGTGTTCATTTTATTTTGGCTTAAAAGAGTTATTTGTTTTGGTTATGTGGAAGTCACCCAGAGACTCTTGAACTTAGTCAACATAGGTGAGATTGGAAGACATTAACTTGAAGATCCCTTTTCAAATCTGACTATGCATCAGATTTACTTAAGCAGTTAAAATGAACACAGATTTCCACAGCCTCCAGAGCACCTAAGTTAGAATCTATAGGAGGTGGAGCCCAGGAATCTGTATTTTAGGTGCCCAGAAACAGTTGCGGACTTGTGATTTGAATGAAGATGTCTGGACCAGTTTTTTTAGAAGCACTGGTTCTACTGAATTCAGGAGCTGCCTTTGTAATAACCCCTGCAGGAAGTCTTGGCTTATGATGGAGAGCTCATCATTAAAAAAAAAGCTCAGATTGTTAATGGATTCTTCAGAAATTGAACTAAAATTTGTCTTATGTTCATTGTTCCAATCTTTTAATATGTGAAAAGCATTGCCATTCCACTCCTATTCACTGATTAACTCCAAAGAAACATTTATGAAATATTTTGTGGAAAATATTTTTAAAATAATCTTTTAAAAATATTAATTTATTTAGTTAGTGTGCCAGGTTTTAGTTGCAGCGTGTAGAATCTTCAATCTTCCTTGTGGCATATGGGATATTTAGTTGCGCCATGCAAACTCTTACTTGCAGCATGTAGGACCTAGTTTCCAGGGATGGAACCTGAGCCCCCTGCTTTGGGAGCTTGGAATCTTAGCCACTGGACCACTGGGAAAGTCCTATGCGATGTGTTTTATATTTCTGACATATTGGTTGTTGGAAGATATCACTTTTAATAGAAATTAGTCTGGCTAATGAGGCTGACTAATCTCCTTTGACCACTCTCTCCAGTTTCAAACTCTTCTCAAGACATTTTGGTTTATTTGGTTCACATTAGTACTCTCCCTGAGCATGACAAACTTTCAATCTATAATCAATGATCAACCAGAAAATATTTTTTAAAGAACTTAGTTTCTGCCAAGGAGTCTGTTAAACAATTGACATGCATTAGCCCACTCATTTCCCACAACTAACCTTTCAGGCAGGTATAGTTTTCTACATTTCACACAAAAGGAAACTGAGCTCATAAAAATTTAAGTAGTTCACTCCAGAGGCAGAGACAAGAGTTAAAAAAGGTCTATTTGAATACAAACCCCTTGTTTTGAGCAAATACTCCGTGTCACTGAAGCTGTCTACCTTTGTGTATCCCAAACCTTCTGATGTAACATTCTTCTTGCTGGAGATTTTGATTCTTCCAAGATTCAGGATCAGTTACCTGCCCAGAGTACTAGAGCTGTTTGCTTCTTCAAGTCATGCCTGAGTGAATTTTCCTCCTGGACTCATGACTTCTCAATTTACAACTTGTCCTTAGAAATCCACTGCATGGCTCAGTGGCTCTGCGTGCTGGGGAGCTTACATGATGCCGGATCTTTCTCCGTCATGCCTAAGGCCCCTGGACTGTTTATCTGAATGAGATCTGTTCTAGTTTCTTTCTCTCTCCCCTTCCTTCTGATTCCACATCCAACTTCGATAGCCCTCTTCCTAAAAAATTGGCCCTGATATTCTTTACCGTAACTGAAGACAATGCCTTAATTTTTAGTCTTTTTGTTGACTGTACTTGTTCCATCGCATGACTACTCATCAACATATTCACAGATCCCATATCCTTTCTTCCAGTCTCTTTTTCTGAAAATGTATTGTTGGTTTTATTAATATAGCTACACATGATATATTCCAATTTGACAACTAAATTCAAAGTTTCAGGTTTTATATTAAATTAATAGTTTCCTCACATGATTAATTCTGAAGTATGCTACTTTATGAACTTATTGTGGGGAAAGCCTAACAGGCTATATTTAATGATTCAAATGCATATTAAAAATACATATGTAATTACTTAAACATTATAAATCACAATGATGATTTTTAAAATAACCATCCTTGCTTCATGGGTACTCCTTACTTCAAAATTTCTCTCTATGCTGAATCCTCTTCTTTAACCCTCACATCTTTTCTACATATCCAACAAAATTAATACAGTCCCCGGCCTGAATAATTTTTTTCATGATAACCAAAAGACAGTAAAGCTAGTCTCTTGAGAATTTTCACCTATTCCAGTGACCCCTATACATTCTTTATAGAAGAGGAGTATAAAGACTTTAAATACAGCAGAGACCCTAGCAGTTTGAATTTGCTCCTGTACTCTGCAAGGGATAATCAGAACTCTGTTGTGAATTGTATTTAGTAATGAGGGCAGTGGGAAGCAGAGACTACAAATGGATGGTCCAGCAGCTAGACCTGGTTTAACTTGGGCCATATGTATAAAGGCTTCCTGCCTAGTTTGGTTAGTTCCAGTTTACTGATAGTAATAGCAACTTCTGGGCCACCATCTACCAACTCAGTGTACTCTTATATAAAATGAGAAGTAATAGCACTTAACTCTTAGGATTGTGGCGTGGATTCAGTGCATTAATACAAATATTTAGACCAGTACCTGCCATATAGGAAATGCTGAATAAATGTTAGCTCCGAGTTCGATCCCTGGGTTGGGAAGATCCCCTGGAGAAGGGAAAGGCTACCCACTTCAGTATTCTGGCCTGGAGAAGTCCATGGACTGTATCATAGTCCAGGGGGTCGCAAAGTGTCGGACATGACTGAACGAATTTCACTTTCTTATTATTAAGGATTTACTTAAGCTTTGCTATAAACATCTTAAATACTTTATTTAAGATTGCCCTCCTCTTATAATGCTGCAATTTCTTGAGTAATTTTTCCTCTTTTTGATTTATGTGTTCTTAATGACTTACCACCTAAGAGGCAGGAAAAGATAAAAGCACCATTGAAGACAGTCCTCATTCTAAGACTTTTAGCCAAAAAGAGGATGGAAGGAAAGACATGTACCACCATTAAATCTTTCCTGGGGAAGCAATAAAGTTGTACATTTGTTAGCTATTATAAAATGGGAAATGACTAAAGTTCATTTATTTCATTAAGGAGGTATAAATAAATTCACTTTGTGAAGGAAAAATAATGTATTTGACAAAAATTTACTGTAAACTTCTAGTTTCAGAACATTTTAAGTGTCTTCTCAAATGCCATTCCCACCATCAATAATTTCCCTGAACTGCAAAACTAGGAAATGAAGTAGGTAATGTTTCTAGAATAATATCCTGTTAAAAATACTTTTAACTATTAGCCAAAAAATTTTATGTATACTTCTTCACAAACTAATGCTTTCATTGCAAATGATCATATTTATAAGGAAACATGATAGTTAACAATAGTTAATATTTATTAAAATGAAGGGAAAGAAATTGTCAGGTTGGCTAAAATATAACATTTCAGTTATGTCTGACTTACCTGCCTTCTTTATTATGTTTTGGGNGTATAAGAGACAGTGATCATATTTATAAGGAAACATGATAGTTAACAATAGTTAATATTTATTAAAATGAAGGGAAAGAAATTGTCAGGTTGGCTAAAATATAACATTTCAGTTATGTCTGACTTACCTGCCTTCTTTATTATGTTTTGGGAATTTTCTAGGTCTTAATGTCTCTAAAGGATAAGAGGAAAAATTTCTGATGTAATAGTTTGTTATAACTGAAACCAGTGAGGCAGGTCTCTGATCCTCTAGATTCTAAACAGTTTAAACAGTAAAAATTGCCCAAGTAAACAGACATAAAAATTTTCACCTGAACTGTCTGATCTATATGCAACTTAACCTAATAAAACTAAGTCAGGTACCAGTTAAACAAATTAACTATAACGTTGGCTAATAATTTCTAAGTTCCCTAATGCTATAGATTAATTAGTTCATGTACACATAGCCATATGGGCATTTTTGTCTGTTCATTACATAAAGTACTTGACCTTTATATTAAAAATATACCATATAATCTTTACAGTAGAACTTAATACACTGAGAAAGCAACTTTGTTTTTAGAAATGTTTATTTCTGAATTAATATATAGTTCCAAATTAGTACATTCTTCTTGGAAGAAGATTATAATATGAAGACTCTTGAAATCACTTTGGAACACGTTCCCACCAAACTGAGTGTCTACCCCAAATTGAGTGTCTACCCCAAATGTAACCGTATTAAATATGTTGGGTATATTTTTTATATGAGCATTTTTATAATGTATCTGTAATTTGGGAATATGTATAATATTGCTTTTTGTAAAAATAGTATCATATACTACATATAATATTTCCCTTTGTATTTCACTCAAAAATATGTTTAAAATCTTTTGAGGTCAGTCTTTAAAACTACTTCTTTGCTTTTTTTAATTGATATATAATATTTTTGATTGGAATATACTATATTTATTTAGCCATTCCCTGGTTGACTGGGCTTCCCTGGTGGCTCAGACAGTAAAGAATCCACCTGCAATGTGGGAGACCAGGGTTGAATCCCTGGGTTGGGAAGATCCCTTGGAGAACGAATGGGCTATGCACTCCACTATTCTGGCCTGGAGAATTTCATGTACTGTATTGGTGATGGGGTCACACAGAGTCATACATGACTGAGCTACTTTACTCTTTTTCACTTTTCTTGGTAAATGGCACATCAGTTCAGTTCAGTCACTCAGTCGTGTCTGACTCTTTGTGACCCATTGAACTGCAGCAAGCCAGGCCTCACTGTCCATCACCAACTCTTGGAGTCCACCCAAACCCATGTCCATTGAGTTGGTGATGCCATCCAACCATCTCATCCTCTGTCGTCCCCTTCTCCTGCCCTCAATCTTTCCCAGCATCAGGGTCTTTTAAATGAGTCAGCTCTTTGCATCAGGTGGCCAAAGTATTGGGGTTTCAGCTTCAACATCAGTCCTTCCAATGAGCACCCAGGACTTATCTCCTTTAGGATGGACTGGTTTGATATCCTTGCAGTCCAAGGGACTCTCAAGTGTCTTCTCCAACATCATAGATCAAAAGCATCAATTCTTCAGTGCTCAGCTTTCTTTATGGTCCAACTCTCACATCCATACATGACCACTGGTAAAACCATAGCCTTAACTAGATGGAACTTTGTTGGCAGAGTAATGCCTTTGCTTTTTAAAAATGTCTCTACTTTTTTAACTTCTTAAAGTTACCAGGTTGACAATAACTTTCCTTCCAAGAAGTAAGCATCTTTTAATTTCATGGCTGCAGTCACCATCTGTAGTGATTTTGGAGCCCCCCCAAATAAAGTCTGACACTGTTTCCAGTTCTCCCATCTATTTGCCATGAAGCGATGGGACCGGATGCCATGATCTTAGTTTTCTGAATGTTGAGCTTTAAGCCAACTTTTCACTCTCCTCTTTCACTTTCATCAAGAGGCTCTTTAGTTCTTCTTCACTTTCTGCCATAAGAGTAGTGTCATCTGCATATCTGAGGTTATTGATATTTCTCCCGGCAATCTTGATTCTAGCTTGTGCTTCCTCCAGCCCAGCATTTCTCATGATGTACTCTGCATATAAGTTAAATAAGCAGGGTGACAATATACAGCTTTGACGGACTCCTTTTCCTATTTGGAACCAATCTGTTGTTCCATTTCCAGTTCTTTTGTTTCCTGACCTGCATACAGATTTCTCAAGAGGCAGGTCAGGTGGTCTGGTATTCCCATTTCTTTCAGATTTTCCACAGTTTATTGTGATCCACACAGTCAAAGGCTTTGGCATAGTCAATAAAGCAGAAATAGATGTTTTTCTGGAACTCTCTTGCTTTTTTGATGATCTAGCAGATGCTGGCAATTTGATTTCTGGTTCCTCTGCCTTTTCTAAAACCAGCTTGAACATCTGGAAGTTCATGGTTCACGTATTGCCAAAGCCTGACTTGGAGAATTTTGAGCATCACTTTACTAGCATGTGAGATGAGTGCAATTGTGCGGTAGTTTGAGCATTCTTTGGCATTGC
>SJYW01022467.1:663106-690516 GCA_006410735.1 Raphicerus campestris
GCCGCACAGCGTGGCCAATAAATAAATAAATTAAAAAAAAAAAAAACTTAAAAAAAAAAATAAATAAATGGTGAAAGACAAACAGCCCAATTATTAATATAAATAAATAGGCAAAGGATTTGAACAGTCAGTTCACCAAAGAAGAAATACAGATGACAAATAAGCACATGGAAAGATGCTTACCATCATTAGTCATTAGGAAAATGCTAATTGAAATAATAATTAGATACCAGCACACACTATTAGAATGGCCAAAAGAAAAGAAAAAGAAGCCTAACAATCTCAGGGAATGGCTTGATACAGATCACATGGAACTTGCAAACTTTGCTGGTTGAAATACAAAATCGCAGTGTCTTGGAAAACAGCTCAGTTGTTTCTTATAATAATAAGCATACACTTAATCTATGTCCTAGTAATCTCACTCCTGTGTGTTTACCCAAGGGAATGAAAATGTATGTTCACACAGAAACCTACATGTGAATGTTTTCAGCAACTTTACTAATAATTGCCTCACATTCGAAGAAATCCAGATGTCCTTCAGTTGGTGAATGGGTAAACAAACTGCAGTACATCTATACAGTGGAATGCTACTCAACAATAAAAAGTAATGAACTACTGGTATCTGTAAACAGAAATGGATCTTAGTTGCATTATTCTGAATGATAGAAGTCATAGGCGTAGTAAGGCTGCATATTCCTTGGTACCTTTAAATGGTATCTGGAAAAGACAAAACTATAGTGCTCACCATGGTTTGAAGTAAAGAGGTGGAACTGACTACAAAAAGATAGCTTAAGAAATTTTGGGAGATGATCAAACTATTCTGTACTTGCTTGTCATCGTAGTTACAAGACTATGCATTTTTGAATTTTAGTGGACATAAATTAAAAAATTAATAGGAAAAAAGCTCAGGAGTGTTGGCAGGGAGAGATAATTTATTACTTATATGATGTATTAGAGAAGACTGAGGACGTGACTTTAACCTGAGCTGTGAAGGATGGAGATGAGTTGGCTAGGAGAGAAGGGAGGGAAAGAAGATTACAGGCAGAGGAAATAGCTTAAATAATAGACGTGCTTGACCAGACAAGTAAGTACTTTGGTTCTCAAAAGCTGAGAGAAAACCAGTATGGTTGTAGCCCACAGCAGTAGGGCAAGAGTGTTGAGAGGTAGGGTTTAGAAGAGAAGGCTTGTTGGGCCTTTTAAAGATTTTGGCTTCTATTTGAAAACAGTGGGATTTTGTTAGCAATTAGGAGTAGATTGATTCGATTAAGAATTATACTCTAAAATAGGGCTGCATGTTGGAGAACACATTGGAGAGGAGAGAAAGTAGAAGCTGGAAGATTTGCTTGGTGGATTGACAGTTCCAGCATAAATGGAAAAATGGTCTGGGACATAATCCTCTCATAGATTATATTTAATTTGCACCCTCCTGGGAAAAATTAGCATGTCTGATAAATGGTTATGACAGTTTCTAATGAATTTCTATGACAAGTCCTCTAATGAAATGAGGACTTGTTCTGGTTAACTGGTGACATACACAGTTAATTGTGTGTTAGTCGCTCAGTCGTGCCCGACTCTTTGCGACCCCATGGACTGCACTCCACCAGGTTCCTTTGTCTATGAGATTTTCCAGGCAAGGATACTGGAGTGGGTTGCCATTTCCTTCTCCAGGGAATCTTCCCAACCCAGGTCAATCGATCTGGTCTTCGATCAATCCAGGTCTCCTGCACTGCAGGCAAATTCTTTACAGACTGAGCTACAAGGGATGAGCTGTTTCTCAGGGATCTACTGACCTTCAACCAGATTGTTCTTCCCTTCTATATCGAATCCATTTTCTTTTCCTAGGAAATTTCCTTATTAGAAATAAATATTTTAATTGATCTAAAAAGAACATTTGTTTCTTGCATGTGTGCAAGAGTATAAAAAAATGTTGAACATGTTTATTTTTTAAAAAGTTTGCTAAAAAGTTTCTTGGTATAAAATACCCCAATATTAATTGCTTTCATGAAAATCATCAATAAACTACTAATAAACATAAATTCTAAAAGATGCCATTTATATAAATAGCAATTAAAGATAAGGAATTTGGGAATAAATACAACAGAAGTACTTATATACGATGGAATATTGTGCATGCATCCTTAGTCATGTCCAACTTTTTTGTGACCCTATAGGGCTCCTTTGTCCATAGGATTCTTCAGGCAAGAATACTGGAGTGGGCTGCCATTTCCTCTTTAAGGATTTTCCTGACTCAGGAATCGAACCTGGGTTTCCTAAGTCTTCTGCTTTGACAGGCAGATTCTTTACCACTGAGTCATCTGGGAAGCCCAGTACTCAGCCATAACAAAGGACAAAATATGCTATTTGCAGCAACATGGATGGACCTAGTGACTAAGTGAAAGACAGAAAGACAAATATATGATATTGCTTATAAGTGGAATCTAAAATAATGGTACAAACAAACTTATTTACAAATCAGAAGTAGCGCCGTGGATATAGAAAACAAACTTATGGTTACCCGAGGATAAAGTAGGGGGAGGGATAAATTGGGAAATTGACACTGACGTATATGCACTGCTGCTGCTGCTGCTGCTAAGTCACTTTAGTCGTGTCCGACTCTGTGCGACCCCATAGACGGCAGCCCACCAGGCTCCCTCCTCCCTGGGATTCTCCAGGCAAGAACACTGGAGTGGGTTGCCATTTCCTTCTCCAATGCATGAAAGTGAAAGGTGAAAGTGAAGTCGCTCAGTCGTGTCCGACTCTTAGCGACCCCATGGACTGCAGCCTACCAGGCTCCTTCGTCCATGGGATTTCCCAGGCAAGAGTACTGGAGTGGGGTGTCATTGCCTTCTCCAACATATATGCACTGCTATATACAAAATAGATAACTAATAACCTGCTGTATAGCACAGGGAATTCAATACTCTGTAAAGGCCTATGTGGGAAAAGAATCTAAAAGAGAAACAAAAAAGCGTGGATATATAAATGTGTAACTAGTTCACTTTGTGGCACACCTGAAACTAACACAGCATTACACAACTATACCCCAGTAAAAATTTCAAAAAAGAGGTACAAACTACTATGCATAAAATAAGTTATAAGAGTAAGTTGTACAGCACAGGGAATTATAGCCATTATTTTATAATAACTTTAAATGAAGGAGAATCTATAAAAATATTGAATCTCTATATTGTATACCTGAAACTATTACAAATCAGCTTTACCTCAATTAAAAAAAAAAGACAGAAGGTCACTATGAAGAAATTGTATAACTTTATTAAAGATACGTTAGTTTCTAGGACATAGCAAAGTGCTACAAATTAGTAGATTAACAGAAATTTATTTTGTCACAGTTCTTTCTGGCAGACATCCAAAATCAAGATGTTAGCAGGGCTGCAGTCCCTCTGAAAGCTTTAGAGGAGCATCCTTCCTTGCCTTTTCCAGCTTCTGGCAGCTCTGCGTGTCCCTTGGCTTGCAGCTGAATAAATTCTCTTTCTGCCTCTGCCTTCGTATGGCCTGCCTTCTGTGTCTGTCTTCTCTTCTGTATCTTAGACACTTGCTATTAGATTTAAGACCTACCTGGATAATCCAGGATGATAGCATCTTGAGTTCTTTAATCTGCAAAGACCTTTTTTTTTTCAAATAAGGTCACATTTACAGGTTCCATGGGTTCATACATGGACATATCTTTTGGGGGCCATCATTCAGAAATAAACAAATAAATGGAGGGATGTAACATGTTCAGACTAATGACAACAACAATTATAATTTCAACTTCTGCCAAATTTATCTTGCGAAATTGAGTCAATGTCATATCTCTAAAGGTTTTATAGATGGAAGTTAACTAATTATTTCTAAAAAGGGCAAATAATCAGGATACTCTTTAACAAACAAAGAAAAAGCTGAATGAGAAGATGTGACAACTAGATATAAAGATTTATTTCTAATTTATTTCCAATAAATGTTTTAGTATACTATAAGAGATCACAAGACATTGGTACAAAGATAAAAGAAACTGACCCATAGAGCAGAAATTAATGTACACATATATTGAAACCCAATATATGGAAGATGTGGCATTGAAGATCTATGGGGAAGGAATGATTTTTAAAGAGATGTTCCTGGAGCAATAGGTTATCCACACTGAAAAAACTGAAATCAGATCCCTCCCTCACATGATCTCCAAATATCTATTCCAGATGCATTAAAGCCTTAAATGTAAAGGTCAAAACTTTAACACTGTTTGATGAAAACACAGAAGATTATGATGACTGAGAAATTATTTATTAAGCAAGAAGTGATAGTACTAACAATAAAAGGTAAAAATGATAAATGTTATTACATGAAAATTAAGCATCTTTTGTAAATGAGAAGATATCTTAAAGAGAATAAAAACATGCTGAAAACTTAGAGAACACATTGGAACATGTACAACAGAAGACTGATATCCAGACTATATACAGAATTTCTGAAAAAACTAAAAGATCAACAAAATATACATGCATATTATATCCACATATATTACTATATGGGCTTCGCAAATGGCAATAGTGGTAAAGAAACTGTCTGCCAAAGCAGGAGACATAAGAGATGTGGGTTCGACTCCTGGGTCAGGAAGATCCCCTGGAGGAGGGCATGGTAACCCACTCCCGTATTCTTGCCTGGAAAAATTCCATGGACAGAGAAGGCTGGCAGGCCACAGTCCATGGGGTCACAAAGAGTTGGACATGACTGAAGTGACTGAGCACAGCACAGCAGCGCTTATTACTATTTACTATTGTTGTTCAGTTGCTAAGTTGTATCTGACTCTGCGACCTCGTGGACTGTAGCATGCCAGGGTCCTCTGTCCTCCATTGTCTCCTAGAGTTTGCTCAGATTCATGTCCTTTGAGTCAGTGATGCTATCTAACCATTGCATCTTCTGCCACCTCCTTCTCCTTTTGCCTTCAGTCTTTCCCAGTGTCAGGCTCTTCTCCAGTGAGTTGGCTCCTCACATCAGATGGCCGAAGTATTGGAGCTTCAGCATCAGTCCTTCCAATAAATATTTCAGGGTTGATTTCCTTTAGGATTGACTGGTTAGAATATACTCTAATAGATATAATAGCTATATATAATATAGATGTATTAAATATAATCTATATAATACATATGTACTAGAATAGCTGTATCTATTAAATTTTAATATAAAATTGGGCAAAATGCCTAAGCAGGCATTCTAAAGAGGAAATATGAATACAAAATATGTATTTTGTATTTTCTCATTATTAATTATGAAAATACAAATGAAACATTAATATGTCACATTGGCAAAAATTTATAAACTGTATAACATTGTATTCTGCTGGGTCTGAGGAACAATAGAAACTGTTGGTGGTGATAGTGGATATTGGTGTAAGCATTTTGGATCATGGCTCAGACAGAAAAGAATCTGCAGTTCAGGAGACCTGGGTTCAATCTCTGGGTCAGGAAGATCCCCTGGAGAAGGGAATGTTTACCCACTCCAGTATTCTTACCTGGAGAATTCCATGGACAAAGGAGCCTGGCAGGCTACAGTCCATGGGGTTGCAAAAAATTGAACATGACTGAGCGACTTTCATCTTTATCGTGGTATTATCTAGTAAATTTCAACTTGTATATACTGTATGACTCAGAAATTCTCTTCTCAGGAGTACCTTCTGGGGCTTAGAGAACCTCTCAGCCTGTTGACAGCAGACATGTACAAGAATGTTTACATAAGCAAGGTTTGTAACGACAAGTAACTGGAATCAACCCACTCATCCATCAGTAGGAAAATGGATGAAGATGCTGTAATCGGATGGGACATTGGAGAACCACGAGGAAGGGTGAACTGTGGCTGCTGACCTAAGCATGAAGGACTGTTTGAGACTTAATACTAAATGAAGAAAAAAAGAATGACTTAGAGGAATATAGTAATATTTTATAATGTTTGGTGGTGGTGGTTTAGTTGCTGAGTCATGACTTAGTTGCTAAGTCATGACTTTTTGAGACCCTATGAATTATAGCCTGCCAGGCTCCTCTGTCCATGCAATTTCCCAGGAAAGAATACTGGAGTAGATTGCCATTTCCTTCTCCAGGCAATCTTCCCAGCCCAGGAATAGAACCCTCCTATTTTGCATTGCAGGCCATCTACTGCATTGCAGGTGGATTTTTTACTAGTGAGCCACCAAGGAAGCCCCAAAATTTAGACTTTATGAAGTTTACAAGCAAAAAACTGAAAGACATTTTCCATTTCATAAATTGGGCAGCAGGTGGAGCTACCACTGAGCAGTAGTTAAGTGCAGAATTCACCTCAAGTGCAAACTTAAGGAGTGTCAAAAAACTTAGTAATCAAGATAAATCATATTTTAATACTATATTTAAAAAAATCAAATTGGCAAACCACAACCCTCAGGTCAGACATCTGGTTTTTCAAATTATATTGGAAGCAGGGCTGTTATTAGGGTGAGCCAAATGAGGCAGTAAAACTACAGGATCAGTTTTACTACTGTCTTCACCTAAAAGTGTCATATTTTGTTCATCGTGGGATTTTTCACATTAACTTTAATTTTTAAAATATTGCATTAAAATATTATTTATCCTGATTTTGAATTTTTTGGTGCCCCCTTAAATTTCACACTGAAAGAAAAAATGTCTCCCTTGGCCCCTCTCTAGTCCTGGTCCTGACTGGTTTTATCATTAAGCTTCATCTAACTTGCAAAATGTCATATATTCTTTAAAATTTATCCAATATTTCAAAATTTTAAAATCGAGACTTCCCTGATGGTCCAATGGTTAACAGTTTGCCTTGAAGTGCAGGGGACACAGTTTCAATTCCTGGTCGAAATAAATATTTTAAAAAATGAAATAAAAAAAAAACATAAGCAAAGAGGGCTAAAGAAAGAAATTTGAGGTCACTCCAAATCTCTGTAATTTGGAATAGGTGATGCAAATTAAAAGGATCAAAAAAAGGAGAAGCCAGAGAGGTAGGAAGAAAAATGAGGACTGTGGCATTTTCCAAGAGTGGGAATATTTGCCAGTCTGTTGGGTCAAAGCAGCTGCTGCTATAAATAGCTAGACAGTTCAGTTCAGTTCAGTCGCTCAGTTGTGTCCGACTCTTTGCGACCCCATGAATAGCAGCACGCCAGGCCTCCTTGTCCGCGTCACCAACTCCCAGAGTTCACTCAGACTCACGCCCATCGAGTCAGTGATGCCACCCAGCTATCTCATCCTCTGTCGTCCCCTTCTCCTCCTGCCCTCAATCCCTCCCAGCATCAGAGTCTTTTCCAGTGAGTCAACTCTTCTCATGAGGTGGCCAAAGTACTGGAGTTTCAGCTTTAGCATCATCCTGTTAAATATGCATTTTTTCAATCACTTAGACTGTGGCTTCAGAAATCTTATCTAATGATAGTCTAGCTGTGGGAAGAAATCACATTGTGCATTCATGCACATGAAACGTAAATTATAATGTAAAATTATGAAAAGCTGTATTTTTGAGCAATCTGAGGTTTAGATATTGTCTTTAGCATTTTGAGGTGTTGACACTGAATAGTGAAATAATCTGAGAGGCTGTTGTGTCTCTACCTGTCTTACTTTGCTGATTGTCTCTTATGCTTCAAGACAGCTCAAGTGCCATCTATTCTTAGATGTCTTCCTTGTGGTCAGTTTTTTTCTTCTGTTTTTCACTTGTCATAATTGGCCCCAGAATTGTGTGAAGAAACAAGTTTTTGAGGTCTGCTTTGGACAGTTGAAAGGGCCAAACTAGAAGAAAGGAAAATAGGATTGCAGATGATTTAAGACAATGGGGGCAAGCTGAAGTTTCCTGTAGGAAGAACTTGTGACTGTGTCTGAGCTGGTTAGAACAGAAATATTCAAGAATATGAACTTAATTTAGAGTTTAAAAGAATGAAGGGAAGAAGATAATGTACAATTTTAAGGACTGCTTTCAGATGCTGGGCAAGTCACAATTTCTTTCCTCTCTTCTTCCCTTCTTTCTCGTCAGTGTTTATTGAACACATACTATATGCCAAGGCTGATTAAGGGACAAGAGCTGCTAAAATTAGTGAGATATGACCTGATGTGATGGCTTTGGAGTGTTATTATATATTTTTTGTTGATTCTAATTTGTGTATTAGTATTTTTTCACATTATACCTCTCTGAAATTAGAGAACATTTTATAAGCATCTCATTTTTACAAAAATTTATTTGGCTGTACCAGGTCTTATTTGTGGCATGTAGGATCTAGTTCTCTTACCAGGTGTTGAATCTGGGCCCCCTGCATTGGGAGCTCAGAGTCTTAGCCACTGGACCGTCAGGAAAGGCCTACAATTCACAGTTTGATATCATCTTTTTTTATTATGTCTTTCAACTGAAAGTCAGATACAGTTGCCTTGGGCTTCCCAGGTGGTGCTAAAGAACCTTCCTGCTAATACAGGAGACATAACAGACCTGGGTTCAGTCCCTGGGTGAGGAAGATTCCCCTGGAGGAGGGCATGGCAACCGATTCCAGTATTCCTGCCTGGAGACTCCCTTGGACAGAGGAGCCTGGTGGACTATAGTCTATGGGGTTGCAAAGAGGTGGACTTAAGGAACCTAGNGTTCAGTCCCTGGGTGAGGAAGATCCCCTGGAGGAGGGCATGGCAACCGATTCCAGTATTCCTGCCTGGAAAATCCCTTGGACAGAGGAGCCTGGTGGACTATAGTCTATGGGGTTGCAAAGAGGTGGACTTAAGGAACCTAGCACATATGCGCAGATACAGTATTTGATAGAATCCTGTAGAAGCTTTGTCTGTCTTATCTATATCAGTTTTACCCAACAGCCAAATGTTGACATGGAGTCTCCTGCCTGGGTTTCTCTTAGAATTCCAAATAGAAAACAAGCTTGTTGCCCTGCATGGTGACCTCCATTCATATCATACGATCACTTTAGTGAACAAAGCTTAGAGAGATAAACTCTAGAGTTGCCATCCGACCACATCATTCCTCTCTTTCTTCTGCATCTTTTAACCTAATCACAGACAGAAAGCCAATATGAGAATCTTTACTTCTCTGTGTCCTTAATCTGATACAAGATTCATGGTTAAACTATAATGCTGAACATTAGTTTCTAGTTTAGGGAGGATTTTTATACTCTTATTTATAGGAANAGTGAACAAAGCTTAGAGAGATAAACTCTAGAGTTGCCATCCGACCACATCACTCCTCTCTTTCTTCTGCATCTTTTAACCTAATCACAGACAGAAAACCAATATGAGAATCTTTACTTCTCTGTGTCCTTAATCTAATACAAGATTCATGGTTAAACTATAATGCTGAACATTAGTTTCTAGTTTAGGGAGGATTTTTATACTCTTATTTATAGGAATTAATTCTTGAATGCTAAATGGGAGCATCAAGAATTTAGCAAAACTTATTAAGCAGCTATTTTGTGCCCTGAATTTATGTCTCACAAGGCTGAAAGGCTATAAGAAATATGAGGGTGGGAGTCAGGAGGGTTAACATGTGTTATTTTAGTTGTAAAAATATGATCCCTTTAGTAGTCAATTCTTTGTGCATTTTTTTTTTCTTTTTTATCTTATTGCTTTAGCCGTTGGGGGTTCCCTTTTAAACTCAGTTGGTAAAGAATCTGCCTGCAATGCAGGAGACCCCGGTTTGATTCCTGGGTTGGGAAGATCCGCTGGAGAAGGGATAGGCCAACCACTCCAGTATTCAGGCTTCCTTTGTGGCTCAGTTGGTAAAGAATCCACGTGCAATGCAGGAGATCTGCGTTTGATCCCTGGGTTGGGAAGATCTCCTGGAGAAGGGAAAGGCTACCCACTCCAGTATTGTGGCCTGGAGAATTCCAAGGACTGTATAGTCCACGGGGTCACAAAGAGTTGGACATGCCTGGGCAACTTTCACTTTAGTCCTTATATTGAGGGCAGTAGCAAATATTCCAAATGTCGATGGAAATACATCTAAGTTATACTTAACTATGGTTCTAATTGCTTTTTTGAGAGCGGGGNACTTTCACTTTGGTCCTTATATTGAGGGCAGTAGCAAATATTCCAAATGTCAATGGAAATACATCTAAGTTATACTTAACTATGGTTCTAATTGCTTTTTTGAGAGGGGGGGAAACCTCTTAAGTGAATTTAAAATAATGTCTTAATTTAGAAATCATCATAAAATAATGTTGATTTATATCAAATGCCTTTGATAGATATATTAAATCTATCAAAAGTATCATGGA
The DNA here is from genome assembly GCA_006410735.1 of Raphicerus campestris. Lineage (NCBI taxonomy): Eukaryota > Metazoa > Chordata > Mammalia > Artiodactyla > Bovidae > Raphicerus > Raphicerus campestris. The sequence goes on from SJYW01022467.1 coordinate 673,332, forward strand.
ATTTTTTTGTTTAGTATATTGTTATAATATTATACATTTCCTCAGAGTGAATACAGAGAAGGCAATGGCACCCCACTCCAGTACTCTTGCTGGGAAATCCCATGGATGGAGGAGCCTTGTAGGCTACAGTCCATGGGGTCCCTAAGAGTTAGACACGACTGAATGACTTCACTTTCACTTTTCACTGTCATGCATTGGAGAAGGAAATGGCAACCCACTCCAGTGTTCTTGCCTGGAGAATCCCAGCAACAGAGGAGCCTGGTGGGCTTCCATCTATGGGGTCGCACAGAATCGGACATGACTGATGTGATTTAGCAGCAGTAGCAGCAGCAGAGTGAATAATCCTTGCATTACTGAAATAGATATTGTTATAGTGTATTATTATTTTAAATATGCATTCAGTTTTCTGTGTTTTATTTCTGCTTTTTTCCATCTATATTAAGTGAAATTAATCTACATAGTATACATGTGTGTGTTTTCTATTCTGGTCAGACTTACTGTCAACATTATGGAAGTTCTTAAAATAAATTGAGAAGCCTTATATATTTTTTTAGATGCTGTGAAGTTTCAGATTAATGCTCTGCCTTTTATAAAATGTGTAACTTTAGGCGAGTTGCTTTATTTGTTTTTAAATCTCTTTTGTAAAAATGAAATACTTAAACCTTTTCCTCCTTTGAAGTAAATTTTTATAAGCTGTATTTATTTTATATGTATTTATAATTTATATTTTCTTCTATGAATTTCAAACATATGACCATATATATACTGAGGATTTTAAAATAAACTAGATGACCAGTAAGGAGTTAATATCCAGAATATGTAGACAACATATATGGGCAAAGAATCTAAAAAAGAGTGGGTATATGTATAAGTGATTAACTTTATTGTACAGTTGAAACACAACATTGTAAATCAACTATACTTTGATAAAAATTAAAAAACAAAACCAAAAACATATAAACAGCTCATACAACTCAACATTAAGAAAGCAACCTGATTAAAAAAGTGGGCAAAAGAACTGAATAGACATTTTTCCAAAGAAGATATACTGATGGCCAACGGGCACATAAAAAGATGCTCAACATTGTTAATCAGAGAAATAAAAATGAAGACTACAATGAGATACCACCTCATGCCTGTCAGAATGGCTATCATCAAGAAAACTCGCAAATAATAAACACTGATGAGGATGTGGGAAAAAGGGAACCCTCATACACTGTTGGTGGGAAAGTAAATTGGGGCAGCTACTACGGAAGACGTCCCTGTTGGCTCAGATGGTAAAGCGTCTGTCTACAATGCGGGAGACTTGGGTTTGATCCCTGGGTCGGGAAGTTCCCTGGAGAAGGAAATGGCAACCCACTCCAGTACTCTTGCCTAGAAAATCCCATGGACAGAGGAGTCTGGCGTCCATGGGATCGCAAAGAGTCAGACTCAACTGAGCGACTTCACTTCACTTCACTATGGAAGACACTATGGAGGTTTCTAGAACTACCATATGACCCAGCAATTCCACTCTGGGATATATCCAAGAGAAATAAAAATACTAATTCAAAAAGATACATGCACTCCAATGTTCATAGCAACATTATTTATAATATTCAAGACATAGAAGCAACGTAATTGTCCAACAGATATATGAATAAAAAAGATGTGGTGTCTATATATATGTGTTTTCTCTATATATACATACACACCGTGGAATGCTACTCAGCCATAAAAAAACAACTAAATTTTTTTATTTGCAACAACATAGATGAACTTAGAGGGTATTATGCTTAGTGAAGTAAGTCAGATAGAGAAATACTGTTTGATATCACATATATGTAGAATCTAAAAAAACCCCAAACTAGTGCATATAACACAAAGGAACAGATTCAAAGATTTAGAGAATAGTCTAGTGGCTTGGATTCTAATTCACTGATTTGTTTGAAACTAAAAATCCAAGTTATCTATTTTCTTAGTCTTTTCTGATTTCAGATTTTCTCCATTTTAACTACTGTTTATTCTTGTGTTCAATATGTAAAATCCTCTTCCACTAATTAGTGAATTTCCAAAATTTCATACAGGAATATTTAATCTCATTACTCAGATCATTACTCAGATTAATATCTTTTTTGACTTATGCTATCTTTTCCTATTTTCAGTTATTTACTGAATTAAAGAGAGAAATCAAGGTTTGTCCAGTATTGGTGGTCTAAATGCTTTTGGAGCTAATATTGGTTTGAAGTTCTAGACCAACTAAACCTAAAGTTAGCTGCAATCCCACTGTTTCTCTGGCAGAGTTGCCTTTATTTGGAGAGAACTATGGCAGCCTTTCTATTTTTTGCCAGCATGGCATTCCATTTTCAGTGTTCTGTTCAGTTCAGTTCCATCGCTCAGTCATGTCTGACTCTTTGCAACCCCATGGACTGCAGCACCCCAGGCTTCCCTGTCCTTCACCATCTTCTGAAGTTTGCTGAAACTGATGTCCATTGAGTCGGTGATGCCATCCAACCATCTCATCCTCTGTTGTCCCCTTCTCCTCCTGCCTTCGATCTTTCCCACCATCAGGGTCTTTTCTAATGAGTCAGTTCTTCACATCAGGTGGCTAAAGTATGGAGTTTCAGCTTAAGCGTCAGTGCTTCCAGTGAATATTCAGGACTGATTTCCTTTAGGATTGACTGGTTGCATTTCCTTGCAGTGTAAGATATTTGAAAGGACGCCAAGGTCTGTGCTCCTTGTGGCTCTGACACGCAGTGCATGGTTCATATGAGCCCCTTAAAAGGTCACCAATGGCCTATTATTACCTCCAGCCCTTGCTACTGCAATGAAGGTCATAGTCAGAGTTTGCTGAGATCTCTTTTCATTTAATTTCCAGACTTCAAAGAAACCCGGAGTGATAGGTCTTTTCTTTACGGTCTCATCTTTATGGTATGCAGCAAATATTCCTTCATTTGTTAATTACCAGCATTGCTGTGTTTTCTATTTATGATAGCTATAGGTTATTTCAGTAGAAAACATGGATAGAATATAAGGTAGTTAAATGTATCCTCAAGTCACCAATTTTAGCTGAAAGCCATCTCTGCCTTTCTGAAATCTGGGACAGCTAGCAAATCAACACCCACATGTACTAGTAATGGCTGGCAGAGTAAGGAATCGGGGGCAGGAGATTTATGCCCTATATTTATTCCACTTCTCAGTTATCACCTACCAGCAGATGTCTTCTCCAAGAACACCAATTCAGTGGCCAAGAGTATCTTAGAAAGAGGAAGCCAAGATATTTTCCATAATGCTTCATCTTCAGTGTTTTTGCTATTTCAAAGTCACCAGATGAATTAAAGCTTCAATAATGGCCTTCTGCTTTCTTCAGTCCCATCTATTGCTGCTGTCAGGGTCCTTCGGAAACACAGGTAGATATCCTTATAACATCTCCATTCTACTCTCTGCAAACTGTTTCTTGTTAATAAGATTTAATTTCAGGTGGATGAAAATTTAAATAATTTCTCCCACATGTAAATTTTCTTTTTTTAAATTTAGATTGTCAGCATCCCATTGCATATTCCTGTCAACTAGACAAAGGAATTTTGGCAAACCTGCTCAGATTTTAATAGTGACATCAAATTTTCTTTTACAATTATAGAAACACATACTTAGCCTATCATTTTACATTTTAGGTTTTATTTTCCATTTTTTTTTTCCCTCAGGGACTGGCTGTATTTCCTCTTATTTTCCACTAACCACTGTGTATTAACAGTAAGCAGTGCTCAAATTCACGGAGTTAGGAGCAAAACTTTTGGAAGCTTAACATTTGACCAGAGCCTTGAAACTTCAGCAAGAACAATGCCCAGACTTCAGTTATTTCTGGGAGGTACATGTCAGATAGGACACTTGAGTGGACAAGTCTGTTAAAAGCTGAGGTATCATGCACATGCTACTTTGGGGACTACTTAGCAGAAACAGCTAGATGGGATGACACTTTTGTGAGTGTACCCAGTTTTACTCACAGGAAGATTACCAGGAGCTATTTTATTGCTAACAATTATGAACAAAATCAGAAGCTTTCTAAATCTGTACAGCACCTAACAAATTTGACCAGAGTAATAGAGTGCTACTGGTGTTAACCAGAGATCTCTTCAAGAAAATTAGAGATACCAAGGGAATATTTGATGCAAAGATGAGCTCGATCAAGGATAGAAATGGTATGGACCTAACAGAAGCAAAAGATATTAAGAAGAGGTGGCAAGAATACACAGAAGAACTGTACAAATATGATCATAACCAAGATAATCACGATGGTGTGATCACTCACCTAGAGCCAGTCATCCTGGAATGTGAAGTCAAGTGGGCCTTAGAAATCATCACTACGAACAAAGCTACTGGAGGTGATTGAATTCCAGTTGAGCTATTTCAAATCCTGGAAGATGATGCTGTGAAGGTGCTGCACTCAATATGCCAGCACATTTGGAAAACTCAGCAGTGGCCACAGGACTGGAAAAGGTCAGTTTTCATTCTAATCCCAAAGAAAGGCAATGCCAAAGAATACTCTACCGCACAGTTGCACTCATCTCACATGCTAGTAAAGTAATGCTCAAAATTCTCCAAGCCAGACTTCAGTAATATGTGAACCATGAACTTCCAGATGTTCAAGCTGACTTTAGAAAAGGTAGAGGAACCAGAGATCAAATTGCCAACATCTGCTAGATCATCGAAAAAGCAAGAGAGTTCCAGAAAAACATCTATTTCTGCTTTATTGACTATGCCAAAGCCTTTGACTGTGTGGATCACAATAAACTGTGGAAACTTCTGAAAGAAATGGGGAATACCAGACCACCTGACCTGCCTCTTGAGAAACCTATATGTAGGTCAGGAAGCAACAGTTAGAACTGGACATGGAACAATAGACTGGTTCCAAATAGGAAAAGGAGTGCGTCAAGGCTGTATATTGTGTATTTAACTTATATTCAGAGTACATCATGAGAAACGCTGGGCTGGAAGAAGCACAAGTTGGAATCAAGATTGCTAGGAGAAATATCAATAACCTCAGATATGCAGATGACACCACCCTTATGGCAGAAAGTGAAGAGGAACTAAAAAGCCTCTTGATGAAAGTGAAAGAGGAGCATGAAAAAGTTGACTTAAAGCTCAACATTCAGAAAACTAAGATCATGGCATCTGGTCCCATCACTTCATGGGAAATAGATGGGGAAACAGTGGAAGTAGTGTCAGACTTTATTTTTGGGGGCTCCAAAATCACTGCAGATGGTGACTGCAGCCATGAAATTAAAAGACGCTTACTCCTTGAAAGTTATGACCAACCTAGATAGCATATTGAAAAGCAGAGACTTTACTTTGCCAACAAAGGTCTGTCTAGTCAAGGCTATGGTTTTTCCATTGGTCATGTATGGATGTGAGAGTTGGACTGTGAAGAAAGCTGAGCACCGAAGAATGGATGCTTTTGAACTGTGGTGTTGGAGAAGACTCTTGAGAGTCCCTAGGACTGCAAGGAAATCCAACCAGTCCATCCGAAAGGAGATCAGTCCTGGGTGTTCATTGGAAGGACTGATGATGAAGCTGAAATTCTAGTACTTTGGCCACCTTATGCGAAGGGTTGACTCATTGAAAAAGACTCTGATGCTGGGAGGGATTGGGGGCAGGCGGAGGGGACGACAGAGGATGAGATGGCTGGATGGCATCACTGACTTGATGGACATGAGTTTGGGTGAACTGCAGGAGGTGGTGATGAACAGGGAGGCTCGATGTGCTGCGATTCATGGGTTCGCAAAATGTCGGACACAACTGAGCGACTGAACTGAACTGAACTGAACTGAACTGATGTTACAGTGGTTATTAATGTTCAGTAAACATTTATTGATTGATTACTGTATTTCAGTCACTTGCCAAAAGCAAAGTCTACCAAGATGCATAAGACCTGATCAGCAAAAACCTGATCATTTAAGGGATAAGAATGAGGAGGCGTTAGAGTTCTGTGATTCTACCAGTTCTGTTTCATCCAACTCCTTATTGATGTTTTCAAATGTATTATTTTAGAAAATTTCAAACATAAATAAAAGTAGAGAAAATAGTATAGTGAATCTGATGTATTCATCACTTATCTTAAAACTTATGAATATATGGTCATGCTTTTCTTACCTATATTTCCTCAGCTCTTCATTCATTAAGATTCTTTTGAAGTAAATCCTGAACTTCATATAATTTCCTCTGTAAATATTTCAATATGTATCTCTAGAAAATAAGAAATCTTTTTAAAAAACATATCTATGCCATTATCATCACATGAAACAAATTTAGAATAATTCAGCATTATCACATAAATGTTTACACTGAACTGATAGCTTGTCCTATTTTTAAAAACTTTATTTTACATTTTTTTGAATCACAATCCAGATAAGGTCTATAGTTTGCCAATGACTGATTGCTTTATTGTTTCTTTTAATCTATTGTATCTTTCTACATCTTTCTTTTTTTTTCTTGAATATTTGTACTGTTTATCTTATAGTTTCCCACAGTGTAGATTCTGAAAATTGCATCTCCATGGTATATTTAAAATATTTTTTTATTTACTGTATTTTGTATAAATTGACAGTTAAATTAATAGACTTGATATGCTTCAGGTTCGAGTTCTAATTTTATTCTTGTTGTTTTTGTTTTTTGACACTACTTCATTGGTGGCGTGTTTTTCTGTCATGAGAAAAACAACGTCTTAGGGTCTTTCTTTTTGTGACTTTCATTAGAGATTACAAAATGGTGGTACAATTCTATCATTCCTTTTTCATTTACCTTTTGGAATACTTCTATACAGAGAAACTTCCCCTCATCAACTATTTAGTTGTATTGTAATATGGCCTGGATAGGGAGGGTGGGAAAGACTGATTCTGTCCCTTTATTTATCAGATTTCAAAATAATTAGACATTCCCCTGGCACCTTTTAAAGGTTACCAATCAATTTGGTTTTAGTATAATTATAAACTCATGGTTTTAAACATACATGAAGTATTTCAGTTCATTGATGATATTATGCGTATTGATGCTGAAATCTATTTTAGCCTGGCATAATTAATTTAGATTGACTCACAAGTACTTGGCACAACACTGGTGGTCTTCAATAGTTTCCTTGCCGTTTTCATTGTTTGTGTGTTTTTTACAAATTATTATTATTATTCCTATTATCATTATTGGCCACACTGCCTGGCCTTTGAGATCTTGGTTCCTCAATTAGGGATTGAACCCAGGCCCCCTACATTGGGAGCGGGGAGTCCTAGCCACTGGACCACCTGGAAAGTCCCAGAATCAGTCATAATTCTTGCAGCCAACTCTAACAATCTAACAACTCTAACAAGCTTTAGCTTTGATAAGCCCCTGACCCTTTCTCTTCCCTGGAACACTCTTTCAGATTTACCCAAATGCCAAGTCCTAAAACCCCAAAGAACCCTCTTTGTTTTTTGCAGCCTCAGTACTGATTATTGTTTGACAACAATAACAGGTACGCTGAAAAATCATTAATACCATTATAAGGCTGACATTGAAAAGATTTGCCTGTAGTCAACTTGGTTACAAAGATACTTTCAATGGAGAAGTGGCATGAAAATACACCATTTCCTGGCATAAGGAAGGGAAATAAATTGCTTTCTACCTTCTGAGTCTTTGACTGAGACTTCCTGTAGTAAAACAAACAAACAAACAAACAAAAACAGGTTAAAAAAAGCAAGCAGAATTTTAGTAACCTGTATACTTCCTGTAGTCATGGTAGATCCCAGGAAAACTGATTAACTCCTCTAAATAGCCTAAGACACCACTTTAAATATCATCTTCAGCTAGTGACAAAAGAAAGATATTTGGATTAAGGGGGGCGCCAGTAATGGGAAGATACCGGAAAAATAAGGGTAAGATGTGTTATGCAGATTTAAATTTCTTGTCCATTGATGAGATTCTTATGATTTAGTCATCGTTCCATTCTTGGTTCAGGGAGGGAGTTGTGTAGTTGCCTAGCCGTGTCTGACTCTTTGGGACCCCATGGACTGCAGCATACCAGGCCTCCTTGTCTCTTACCGTCTCCCAAAGTTTGCCCAAGTTCATGTCATGTCAGAGAGGGAGACACACTTACAAATGTAGATNTTGCCTAGTCGTGTCTGACTCTTTGGGACCCCATGGACTGCAGCATACCAGGCCTCCTTGTCTCTTACCGTCTCCCAAAGTTTGCCCAAGTTCATGTCATGTCAGAGAGGGAGACACACTTACAAATGTAGATTTTCTTTATAAATGTATATTTCCCTTACAAAAGGATAACTTCTACTGTGTTTTCCGAGCTTTTCTTGGATTTGCTGTTTCTCAGAATAATGAGCTCAAGTCAGTCCTTATGTCAGAGAGATGTATTTTGAGGGCACTTTGTACTACCCCTCACTGGATTTGTTTGATGGACTAATAGAAATGCTGCAAGAGTCTTTGGTTTATGGGTGAATTTGTGTATATGGCCTGAAAAATAAGATTAGATTTCTTCCAGGGTGCCATAACACTTTAGTGTTCTTGCCATTTCACTTAGCACATATTATTTATTGCTGGTTTTTGAAAGTTCTTATTTACTAAGTGTGTTAGTGTCCTAAGTCAGCAGTAACAAATTACCACAAACTGGGTGGCTAGAGGGCACTTCCCTGCTGGCTCAGACAGTTAAAAATCCACCTGTAATGCAGGAGACCTGGGATCGATCCCTGGGTTGGGAAGGTCTCTTGGAGGAGGGCATGGCTATCCACTGCAGTTTTCTTGTCTGGAGAATCCCATGGACTGAGGAGTCTGGCGGACTACAGTCCATGGGTCACAGAGTTGGACGTGACTGAATGATGAAGCATGCACTGGTGATTTAAGACGACAAACGTGTGTTCTTTCAGTTCTGGAAGTCAGAAGTTGGAAATCAAGGTGTCGACTAGGCCATCCTCTTTCTGAAGGCTCTAGAGGGGGATTTTCCCTTGCCTTTCTTCTTCCTTCTGGGGGTTGCCAGCAATCCTTGCCTTTCCTTGGCTTGTAGCCACGTCACTTCAAGCTCTCTTTCCATCTTCACATGGCCTCTTCCCTATGTCTTTGTTCTAATTTCCCTCTTCTTTTAAGGACACCAGCAGTTGTTTAGGGCCCAACCTAATTCAGTATGACTTCGTCTTAACCTGATTACATGTGCAAAGACTCTATTTCCAAGTAAAGTCACATTCAGGAGTACTAGAGGTTAGGTTGAATATATCTTTTGGGGGGACACAAACTTAATCCAAGCCACAGCAACATTATGTCTTACCTGTACGACAGTGTATCTGGAAGTTGAGATTAATGAGACACCTGTTGAGGGGAAGTACTTAAAATGTCTGCTTCTCTGGTATCCAGAGCAAATTTCCAATGCATCTGGAGAGTCACAAAGTGATCTTTCTCGGTTACTCACCACAGGTACATCATTTTTAAAAAATTAGTGAGCAAATATTATTTCACACGCTTTGCTGCTGCTGCTGCTGCTGTCGCTTCAGTCGTGTCCGACTCTGTGTGACCCCACAGATGGCAGCCCATTGGGCTCCACCATCCCTAGGATTCTCCAGGCAAGAACACTGGAGTGCGTTGCCATTTCCTTCTCCAATGCATGAAAGTGAAAAGTGAAAGTGAAGTCGCTCAGTCGTGTCTGACTTAGCGACCCCGTGGACTACAGCCTACCAGGCTCCTCCATCCATGGGAGTTTCCAGGCAACCTTTAATCATTCTTATGAATTAGTCTTTAGTCTTTGAACCACCCTTTACTGTGGTTCAATTGGTCTGATTAGGCTCCAGGAATTTGCCTTCTTATCAAGTTCTCAAATGATGCTGACGCAGCCAACCCAAGACAATTTTTTAGGATTTGGACCAAAAATAAAAAATTTTCAAAGGGGGCTATTTTATCAATTATATTGTTCAGAATTGCCAACTCATGATGATAATAAAACAGAAACCACCTTCTAATTACTTGTATTATTCTTTTAGATTTCTAGGGACCATGCTGGCTGCCCCAGGTGGACTGATTACAAAGTACTGCCTGCCCCACCCCATCCTCACCCCCACCGTGTGGCATAAAATGATTGAAACTCTAGACTTCAGAGGGGGTGGGGGAAGTTCACAGCAGCTTTGTCTTCTAGGTCAGCAAGAGTATTCCAGCAGCAACAGACAAATGTTACCTCTTGAACTTCACTGGACTGACTTAAAACAATGACCCTGATACAGAACTGAACTCAGGTTGACTGACCCACAGCAAAGCCAGTGTACTGACATGGNGCCATTTCCTTCTCCAATGCATGAAAGTGAAAAGTGAAAGTGAAGTCGCTCAGTCGTGTCTGACTTAGCGACCCCGTGGACTACAGCCTACCAGGCTCCTCCATCCATGGGAGTTTCCAGGCAACCTTTAATCATTCTTATGAATTAGTCTTTAGTCTTTGAACCACCCTTTACTGTGGTTCAATTGGTCTGATTAGGCTCCAGGAATTTGCCTTCTTATCAAGTTCTCAAATGATGCTGACGCAGCCAACCCAAGACAATTTTTTAGGATTTGGACCAAAAATAAAAAATTTTCAAAGGGGGCTATTTTATCAATTATATTGTTCAGAATTGCCAACTCATGATGATAATAAAACAGAAACCACCTTCTAATTACTTGTATTATTCTTTTAGATTTCTAGGGACCATGCTGGCTGCCCCAGGTGGACTGATTACAAAGTACTGCCTGCCCCACCCCATCCTCACCCCCACCGTGTGGCATAAAATGATTGAAACTCTAGACTTCAGAGGGGGTGGGGGAAGTTCACAGCAGCTTTGTCTTCTAGGTCAGCAAGAGTATTCCAGCAGCAACAGACAAATGTTACCTCTTGAACTTCACTGGACTGACTTAAAACAATGACCCTGATACAGAACTGAACTCAGGTTGACTGACTCACAGCAAAGCCAGTGTACTGACATGGGTTGTGATGAAGGAAAGCACCGTGTTTATTTATTGCAGGGTGCCAAGCCAGGAGAATATAGTGCTCAAAAGATCCAAACTCCCCAGTGGCTTTTAGGAAAGGATTTTTAAAGGCAGCACTTGGGATGAGTTTTATAGTGTGATGATCTGTTCATGGACATTCTTCTGTTTGGTTGATGGTGAGAACAGGGTGACATTTTGGGAATCTTAACTGTCAATCTTTTGGTTTCAACCAGTTTGGAGTATACATGCTTGTGGTCAGCCTGTAGTCACCATTTTCCACCTGCATGGAGATNAGTTTCAGCTTTAGCATCAGTCCTTCCAAAGAACACCCAGGGCTGATCTCCTTCAGAATGGACTGGTTGGATCTCCTTGCAGTCCAAGGGACTCTCAAGAGTCTTCTCCAACACCACAGTTCAAAAGCATCAATCCTAAATGCAGAGCAGCAATTCAACTTTCATAATCACCAGACCAATGCTCAAAAAAATATGGAGCTTTCAGTTAAGACAGATCTAGTGAATCAAAATTGCTGGGATATGGAGTCTGAAAATTATGATGATTCTGATGCTCAGCTAGGATTGGGGACTGGTAGTATAACGTGAAAAATATGAAAAGAATTTATTTTAACCCGCACAGACACTGAAGATATCCTGTTCCTCAGCATTTACTTTCTTTCCTTTGACTTTCCTAAAACAATATCCATAAATAAATATTGAAAGCAAAGAGATTATTGACATCATTGCTATGTATCGTGCCTCGAGTTTGAGAATGTTTCTGAGTTCTCTTTGATGTTTGGCAGTCTTGCCAGCACATCCTAAATTAAATCAGATAGCTGCTTCTCTTAGCAGGGCGTTGGAATGACTCCAGCTAAGAATTGATCCAGTAACAAACAACTTAATTTATGATGGTATAAAAAGCCTCAGCCTCAGAATATCTGTAATTAGGAAGAATCCAGTTGAGATTGAGGTGTGCTAAAATGAATGCTGTCCTCTCCTTCCTTTGCACATTGCGCACATGCACATACCCACTTCTTATTTTCATAGATTCTCACAGCTAGAATACTTAGTGAAAAATCATTTGGTCTATCATATGGACTTTTAGGCTTTTTAAATGAATAAAATATCCTGAAATTGTGATAATCATAAGGTATGAAGATGCCCCAACAGCCTTGAAAGGTTGGAGGAACTCAAGATAAAGTAGAATCCTTTATACAGATGTTCATGGCACTGTCCACACTCTGGCATGTTCTTAAACTGAAATGGACTCTTTGATAGGGGCCAACCCCCTACCCCTACCCTCAACTCTACCTAGCCTACCTACCTGAATCACTTAGGGTTAGCTTCAGGTATGAATGACACAGATCCTTACATACTAATAATCTAGATTAAGATAGAAGTTTTTTTCCTCTCCCAAGTAAATAAAGTTCTAAGGTAAGCAGTCCAAGGCTGCTGTGGTGAGGCCACCATTAATGGGGACCTTGACTCTCTTTGGTTGCTTTGTTCTTGTCAAAAGGGGGCTTTTCTTTCATGCTCTAAGTAAGAAGCCTGAGTTCCAGGAAGCAGGTCAACAGTCTGGCTGGCAGGAGGAAATGGGGGAGGAGAAGACAGCATAGCTCCTTTCTGAAGGACACAACATTGGCTACCTGTTTGCAAAAAGAACTGTCATCTTTATTCAAGTCAGCCGATAGGTTAGTTATACTCTGAGATTCTATTACTGAAGGATAACTGGGAAAGAGATAGTAGGGTGTGAATCCGTGATTTGATCCCATCTCCTTCAGGTAACCTTTGTTATCAATTTCTAGTGTAACATTCAAGAGATAATTCTGTATAAATAGTCAAGCATATGTGTGTGTATATCCACACCCTGCTTCTTAAAAAAAACCCCCAAAGCTAGAAGCCTACAAGTTACTCATTATTTCTTGTTTGTTTGTTTTTATGTGTAAAATATATTCAGGAAACCAATTCCTATCTGAACATATTTATCTTATCCTTTTTAAATGACTGCAGAGTTTCCAGTTAAGGGGATAAACCATTACTAAAATCCCACTTAATGGCGTTCAACTGTGTTTTGGTCTTTTTCTACTATAAATATGCAACAATGGCTATCATTCTAAGTTTACTCATATGTGTAAACAAATTATAGGATATATATATATATATATATATACATATGAATTAATGCTTCATACTACCTATAAATTCCACTTGTTCCCTGCTTGGGCTCTTGCTCCTATTAGCTCTTGCTGCTTTCCAGGCCTAAAGCACAGCAGTACAGCTGGGACTTTGCAGTCCTTTGAGGTTTTTCTTCTGCTGAGTGCCTGTGACGTCCCATGTCCTGCGCTTTCCTCTCTCTTATTTTAGTCCCTTGGAGAAGCACATGCTACAGTAGTTTTTTGGTAAAGCATTCCTAAGTGAGGAAATATTTTGAGATCTCTTAAATCTGAAACTTTCAACATTCTACTCTTACACTTGATGTACGTTTATGGTTTGCCTGGATATGGATTTCTCAGTGGGGGAGAATTTTCTTTCAGAATTTTGAAGGCTTTGTTCCATTATCCTAGTTCAGTGTCATTCTGACTTCTAGGCCGTTTCACTTAATACATAATTTGTTTCTTTCTGAAAGTGTCAAAGACATATTTATTCCTGGCATTTTGAAATTTCACAGTGAAGTGCTGTAGTTCTCATTTTCACGTATTGGCTACCCACTTGTTGGATCTTCCAACCTTGATATGTAAGACCTTCAGCTACAGGAGATGTTCTAGTATTCTTTCTTTGATACTTTGCTCCATTTTCTCTGTTCTTTTTCTAAAATGGAACTCCTATTAATCAGATGTTGAAGCTCCTGAAATGATCATCTAATTTATAGTTAGATTATAATCTAAATGGGCTTCCCTGGTGGCTCAGGCAGTAAAGAATCTGCTTGCAATGCTAGAGACCTGGGTTCCATCCCTGGGTCAGGAAGATCCCTGGAGAAGGAAATGGCAAGCCACTCCAGTATTCTTGCCTGGAAAATTCCATGAATAGAAGAACCTGGTGGGCTGCAGTCCATGGTGTCGTGAAGAGCTGGACATGACTGAGCAACTTTTACTTAGTAAAAAGAGACCTTAGATATTTATTGGTTGAGTCCTTGCCAGGAAAGAAGATGAATCTGTCTTCTTCCTGTTGGGCTCTGCTGTCATCACAGGGTGTGAAACCTCCCCTTCCTGGTCTCCTGTTTCTATTTAATTGAGGTTTCTGTTTATTAATTTTTTGGAGAGGCATGAATGATTTATCACATAGGCCAGTGATATTTGATTCAACCTCCAGCCCCTCTCTCCTCCCCAAAGGTCAGGGAGTAAGACTAAAAATTCCAACCCTCTAATTACATGGTTGATTCTCCTAGCAGCCAGCCATTATCCTCAGGTGAATCCAAAAGTCTCTCATTAATATCATGAAAGGCATCTTTATTACGCTTATCACTTGGGAAATTCCAAAGTTTTAAGAGCATTATGCCAGGAACAATGAGGAAGACCAAATGTATATAATATTTCTTTCTATAAATCCCAAATTCATAGGTGCAGTAAGCAAAGCTATGCATAAGCAACAAAGATGGCAAAGTTCTAACTGTGGGCTCAGAGTCAGAGATCTGTATTTAACTTCTAGTCACTAACTCTGTAACCATGGCCTTGACGGTGGATTTCTCAAAGGTGTGTGTGTGTGTGTGTGTGTGTGTGTGTGTGTGTGAGCATGTGTGCTCAGCTGTATCTGACTCTGTGATCCCATGGACTGTAGTCTGCCAGGCTCCTCTGGTTGTGAGATTTCCCAGGCAAGAGTGCTGAAGTAGGTTGCCATTTCTTTCTCCAGAAAGTCATCCCAGCCCAGGGACTGAACCCAAGTCTCTCACATCTCCTGCATTGGCAGGTGGGTTCTTTACCAGCAAAGCTACCGGGGAAGCCCATATACATATATATGCATATAGACAGATAGATAGAGAAGTATTCATAAGGAGGAAGCAATAATGGTACAATACTAGTTCATTGGGGTGTTGATATTAAGGATTTTAGGCCAAAATATATGTAGAAAGGATATAAGGAAAAAAGTAGAGATTAAGTGTATGGGCTCTTACACTTGGACTAATTCCTTTAGTTTCTGACACCATATCTACAAACATCTGTGTCTGGGTTCATCATTCTGTAGCCAACATTTATTGAATGCATGGTAGATGTGAGTTATTATTATATATAATCATAATAAATGCTCAATAAATGTTAGCTATCATATTTATGTAGCACTGTACTTGGCATTTACAAAGCATGTTGTAAATTTTAGCTCTCCAAAGATATGTTATAGATTATTTGAAATGAGAAAATGATTTAACATGTGAAAATTTCAACATTTGTGAAACATAGATCAAAGAAATCTGGTAAAAGTGTGAGTGTGAGTATTTCGGAGAGTGACTGGGAGTGAGAAATTCAGTATAGCCTTGTTAAATAGTGGTTAGATTCTGTTGCTATTAAACACGAATTAGCTGCCAAGATTAGCAGCTCCATTGCCATATCATTAAGAAAACTAAGAAATTTTCTCCAGCAGTCCTAATCAGCATGGAGGCAAATATTTGGATTAATCCAGATTAGAAATTAGAGGATGACTGGCATACGGAGATAAGGGTATAAAAAAATGATGCCACAATAATGGTTGAAGTAAAGTCCCAGAGAGACGAGACTCAATGGGGGAAGAAAAGTTTGGAGGAAAAGTGGGGTGAAGATGGATGATAGAAAAGAGTATAGACTGAAGTGAGAACACTGACACCTCAGATCTTAATGTGAGTTAGAGCAGAGTCCTCAGGTATCCAGTCCTGAGGGCAAATTCAGATCAAAAATATATCTCAGTTTNATGACTGGCATACGGAGATAAGGATATAAAAAAAGATGCCACAATAATGGTTGAAGTAAAGTCCCAGAGAGACGAGACTCAATGGGGGAAGAAAAGTTTGGAGGAAAAGTGTGGTGAAGATGGATGATAGAAAAGAGTATAGACTGAAAGTGAGAACACTGACACCTCAGATCTTAGTGTGAGTTAGAGCAGAGTCCTCAGGTATCCAGTCCTGAGGGCAAATTCAGATCAAAATCTTGGATCAAGACTTAGGAGTCTTTTAAAATGTTAGCTTTAAAACTCTCCTACTTGCTCTAGAGGCACAAACCTGTAAGGAAATGGCAGTCCATTCCAGCACTCTTGCCTGGAAAATCCCATGGATGGAGGAGCCTGATAGGCTACGGTCCATGGAGTTGCAAAGAGTTGGACACGAGTGAGCAACTTCACATCACAGTTCAGTCGCTCAGTTGTATCTGACTCTGTGACCCCATGAATTGCAGCACACAAGGCTTCCCTGTCCATCCCCATCTCCTGGAGTTCACCCAAACTCATGTCCATCTAGTCGGTGATACCATCAAGCCATCTCATCCTCTGTCGTCCCCTTCTCCTCCTGCCCCCAGTCCCTCTCAGCATCAGAGTCTTTTCTAATGAGTCAGCTCTTTGCATGAGGTGGCCAAAGTACTGGAGCTTCAGCTTTAGCATCATTCCTTCCAAAGAACACCCAAGACTGATCTCCTTAAGGATGGACCGGTTGGATCTCCTTGCAGTCCAAGGAACTCTCAAGAGTCTTCTCCAACACCACAGTTCAAAAGCATCAATTCTTCAGCACTCAGCTTTCTTCACAGTCCAACTCTCACATCCATACATGACCACAGGAAAAACCATAGCCTTGAATAGACAGACCTTTGTTGGCAAAGTAATGTCTCTGCTTTTCAATATGCTCTCTAGGTTGGTCATAACTTTCCTTCCAAGGAGTAAGTGTCTTTTAATTTCATGGCTGTAAGCACCATCTGGAGTGATTTTGGAGCTGCAAAAAATAAAGTCTGACACTGTTTCCACTGTTTCCCCATCTATTTCCCATGAAGTGATGGGACCAGATGCCATGACCTTTGTTTTCTGAAAGTTGAGCTTTAAGCCAACTTTTTCACTCTCCTCTTTCACTTTCATCAAGTGGGTTTTTAGTTCCTCTTCACTTTCTGCCATAAGACTAGTGTTATCTACATATCTGAGGTTATTGATATTTCTCCCTGCAATCTTGATTCCAGCTTGTGTTTCTTTCAGCCCAACGTTTCTCATGATGTACTCCGCATATAAGTTAAATAAGCAAGGGGACAATATACAGCCTTGACGTACTCCTTTTCCTATTTGGAACCAGTCTGTTGTTCCAT
>SJYW01022467.1:692546-709736 GCA_006410735.1 Raphicerus campestris
GCCTAAAAAAATTAAGTCTGACACTGTTTCCACTGTTTCCCCATCTATTTCCCATGAAGTGATGGGACCAGATGCCATGACCTTTGTTTTCTGAAAGTTGAGCTTTAAGCCAACTTTTTCACTCTCCTCTTTCACTTTCATCAAGTGGGTTTTTAGTTCCTCTTCACTTTCTGCCATAAGACTAGTGTTATCTACATATCTGAGGTTATTGATATTTCTCCCTGCAATCTTGATTCCAGCTTGTGTTTCTTTCAGCCCAACGTTTCTCATGATGTACTCCGCATATAAGTTAAATAAGCAAGGGGACAATATACAGCCTTGACGTACTCCTTTTCCTATTTAGAACCAGTCTGTTGTTCCATGTCCAGTTCTAACTGTTGCTTCCTGACCTGCACACAGGTTTCTCAAGAGGCAGGTCAGGTGGTCTGGTATTCCCATGTCTTTCAGAATTTTCCATAGTTTATTGTGATCCACACAGTCAAAGGCTTTGGCATAGTCAATAAAGCAGAAATAGATGTTTTTCTGGAACTCTCTTGCTTTTTCGATGATCCAGGAGATTGGCAGTTTTTCTCTGGTTCCTCTGCCTTTTCTAAAACGAGCTTGAACATCTGGAAGTTCACAGTTCACGTATTGCTGAAGCCTGGCTTGGAGAATTTTGAGCATTATTTTACTAGCATGTGAGATGAGGGCAATTGTGTGGTAGTTTGAACATTCTTTGACATTGCCTTTCTTTGGGATTGGAATGAACCCTGACCTTTTCCAGTCCTGTGGCCACTGCTGAGTCTTCCAAATGTGCTGGCATATTGAGTGCAGCACTTTCACAGCATCATCTTTCAGGATTTGAAATAGCTCCACTGGAATTCCATCACCTCCACTAGCTTTGTTCATAATGATGCTTTCCAAGGCCCACTTGACTTCACATTCCAGGATGTCTGGCTCTAGGTGAATGATCACACCATTGTGATTATCTTGGTCATGAAGATCTTTTTTGTACGGTTCTTCTGTGTATTCTTGCCACTTCTTAATATCTTCTGCTTCTCTTAGGTTCATACCATTTCTGTCCTTTATCGAGCCCATCTTTGCATGAAATGTTCTTTTGGTATCTCTAATTTTCTTGAAGAGATCTCTAGTCTTTCCCATTCTGTTGTTATCTTCTAATCTTTGCTTTATTTAGTCATTTATATATGTTTCATAAGAATACAGAGAAGGCAATGGCAACCTACTCTAGTACTCTTGCCTGGAAAATCCCATGGACGGAGGAGCCTGGTAGGCTACAGTCCATGGGGTTGCTAAGAGTAGGGCACTATGAGCAACTTCACTTTTACTTTTCACTTTCATGCATTGGGGAAGGAAATGGCAACCCACTCCAGTATTCTTGCCTGGAGAATCCCAGCAACAGAGGAGCCTAATGTGCTGCCATCTATGGGGTCGCACAGAGTCAGACATGACTGAAGTGGCTTAGCAGCAGCAGCAGCAGCAGAAGAAGAAGAATAGAATAACTGTGATTCTGTGACTTCTTATTTATAACCTTAAACACTCAAAAAGACAAAAGTGATACAGGCACAAAAGNGTCTATGGGGTCGCACAGAGTCAGACATGACTGAAGTGGCTTAGCAGCAGCAGCAGCAGCAGCAGAAGAAGAAGAAGAATAGAATAACTGTGATTCTGTTACTTCTTATTTATAACCTTAAACACTCAAAAAGACAAAAGTGATACAGGCACAAAAGTTTAAAAGGTAACTATCTCTCCTTTTCCAATCTAATTCCCAAACCTGGTTACCCTTAGAGATGAGTGTTGTCCTAGTTTGGGATCCCCTAGAAACAGAGCCTTAGACAAGGGCTTGCAGGTCTTTGGTGTAGGTGCTCCATGTGAAAGGTCATAGGGAGCAGGAGAAAGAGTCAGGAAAGAAGGAAAAGCCAGTACATGGAACATTATCAAGATTCTGGGTGTCATTCCACCAGAATCTAGAAATATACAGTTTGACAGGTCCTCAAAAAATTAAACTTGTAGTTATGACTAGTGTTTTCACTCAAGGGTATAGATATCCAAAAGATTTAAAACAAGGACTCAAATACTTAAACACTCATGTTTATAGCAGCGTTATTCACAATAGCCAAAAGGTGGAGACAGCACAAATGTCTATCAGTAGATGAATGTGTAAATGAAATGCAGATTATACATGCAGTAGAATATTATACTTCAAAGCTGATACAAGACTAGATCTTAAGTGTTCTTACTACAAAAAGAAATGACAGTTATGTGAAGTGATGGAGATGTTAGCCAACACTTCAGTGGTAATCATATTGCAAGATATAAATGTAGAAATCAACACATGGTGTGCTTTAAACTTACAAAGTGTTATATGTCAATTATATCTCAATTTTTTTTAAAAGCAAAAATTACTCAAATTTAAATTAAAAAATGAAATTCTGATATATGCTACAATATGGATGAACCTTGAAAACATTATGCTAAGTGAAATAAGCGAGACACAAAAGATAAATATTAAGTGATTCTACTGATACAAGGTACCTAGAATAAACCAATTCACAGACACAGAAAAAACAGAGGTTCCCACAGACTGTGGGGAGAGGAGAATGCAGAGTTACTGGATTTTGAGTAGAGAGTTTATGTTGGAGATGATGAAACAGAAATGAATAATGGTGCTGGTTGCACAACAATTTGAATGTACCTTAGCCTTTGACTGTGTCGATCACAATAAACTGTGGAAAATTCTGAAAGAGATGGGAATACCAGACCACCTGACCTGCCTCTTGAGAAACTTATATGCAGGCCAGGAAGAAACAGTTAGAACTGGACATGGAACAACAGACTGGTTCTAAATAGGAAAAGGAGTACTTCAAGGCTGTATATCGTCACCCTGCTTATTTAACTTCTATGCAGAGTACATCATGAGAAATGGTGAACTGGAAGAAACACAAGCTGGAATCAAGATTGCTGGGAGAAATATCAATAACCTCAGATATGCAGATGACACCACCCTTATGGCAGAAAGTGAAGAGGAACTAAAAGGGCTTTTGATGAAAGTGAAAGAGGAGAGTGAAAAAGTTGGCTTAAAGCTCAACATTCAGAAAAGTAAGATCATGGCATCTGGTCCCATCACTTCATGGGAAATAGATGGGGAAACAGTGGAAACAGCGTCAGACTTTATTTTGAGGGGGCTCCAAAATCACTGCAGATGGTGACTGCNGATGAAAAATAGGGGACAAGGAAAATAAGGAATAAAAACATCTGATTGGCTGGGGTTACAGAGGAATAGGACATCACTTGTGTTATTGGTGATCACAAACTGGTTGTCCAGATCGTCTGACTTCTGGGCTGATGGAATATTGATAAGAATATAAAGCCTAAAAGCTAACCTTCGTTTTGCTGATATAGTTTTCCAGGATCAGTGGTCCACAGTCTACCAAGAAAGGTTCATGAGAGTTCAGGGTGACATTTCTACCTTTTGATCAACCTCTGGCCAAGCATGAGGTTTGATCAGAGGTGATGCTAAAGGTTATTCCAGGTTATAATTGCCTCTTTGGTATACATTTTTCAGGANGGCTATGGTTTTTCCAGTGGTCATGTATGGATGTGAGAGTTGGACTGTGAAGAATGCTGAGTGCTGAAGAATTGATGCTGTTGAACTGTGGTGCTGGAGAATACTCTTGAGAGTCCCTTGGACTGCAAGGAGTTCCAGCCAGTCTGTTCTAAAGAAGATCAGTCCTGGCTGTTCTTTGGAAGGACTGATGCTAAAGCTAAAACTCCAATACTGTGGCCACCTCATGCGAATTGTTGCCTCACTGGAAAAGACTCTGGTGTTTGGAGAGATTGGGGGCCAGAGAAGAAGGGGACGACAGAGGATGAGATGGCTGGATTGCATCACCGACTGGATGGACATGAGTTTGGGTGAACTACAGGAATTGATGATGGACAGGGAGGCCTGGCATGCTACGATTCATGGGGTGACAAAGAGTTGGAGATGACTGAGTGAGTGAACTGAACTGAAATAACTTATTTGTAGAATGCAGAACACCGTAATAAAAATAAAATAATAAAAAACAATGCAACCAAGATAATACAAATTCATTTCTCAGATTAGGTGGGGTCTCACTGGACTTCCTTCTAGGATATCTGAAGTATGTCCTTATCAGGCAGTGAGAAATGAAATAAAATTATAACAAATTTTAGCTTTCTTTTGATTAAAAAATATTCAAACTTTCAATAGAATAGGCCAGCAGCTTCTCTCCAGGAGTTAGTCAGAGAATAAGTCAGGCAGAGTTGGAGTCTTCACTTGTTGCTGCACTTCTCCAGGCATACTGGTCTCAGGATAGTGAGCTTGTTTTCCACACTCTACCTCCTCAGCCATGGGCATCCTCCAGCTTTGCCCACAATCCTCAGGTAGTATTAATCACCACCTCTCTGCTTCCAGACCAGATCTTGTTGGCACATGGGATGAAGTCAGGGAGTCACAGAAGACAAATTACTTGTTGGGACCCATGCAGGACTCATGGCATCTCTCGCAGTATATTTGTCACCTTCCTGTATTCTGGCCTTCACTCTTATGGCTCTACTGATGTGATATTGCTAGGGGCTAGGAATTTCCCAGGTGTAGGGAGACAGATTAATGCTTTACCTAGCTCACAGTAGATGCCGTCTAAAAACCACTACATTGAGGTATTTAACTGTGAGAAATGTGACTACCAAAAC
The DNA here is from genome assembly GCA_006410735.1 of Raphicerus campestris. Taxonomy (NCBI): domain Eukaryota; kingdom Metazoa; phylum Chordata; class Mammalia; order Artiodactyla; family Bovidae; genus Raphicerus; species Raphicerus campestris. Next base: position 697,260 of record SJYW01022467.1, read on the forward strand.
GAATATCTGTTAGTGAAATCTATATGAGATGCTAAATCTTAATCAGAGAGTTGCTTGGTGAGCATTAAAGTAGGGGAGGGGAATTAGCATAATGAGTTGAATACTTAAAGATCCCAGGTCATGTTAGTCTGAGACTAGGACTCTTGTGGCCACCAACATGGGAAATTCTTAAGCCACAGCATTTCTGTCCCTGAAAGTTTCCTGACCTAACATGACTATTGCCTGCCGGAAACTGTTGGGTGATACTTGAAAGTATTTCCCCTGGGCTCTGGCACCTCCCAAGTGCACTGCACTGAGTAGGCACTAAGAAAAAGAGAGTTAAACAAGCCACTATAGTGCATAGGTAAAATTACCTCAAATCCTGTATTCACCTTGGGAAGTGAGCATATTTCTGAAATAAGATGCAAAGTAGGTTTTTTATTCATCTATTTATAGGATAAAGGTAGTAGTTTAAAATAGCCAGAAAAAGAAAAGAATAGGAGTGGTTGGGTGTGGTGGGGTTCAAGTCTTTATAGATCTTTTTATTTCATTTAATGGCTTATTTATGTAGATGAAAGCTGTTTAAAAACAAACAAACAAACAGATATTTCTAGAAGGTTTAAAAAAAAGCTTTCTTTATAGTCCAACTCTCACTGGAAAAAGTTCACGGTTCACATGCTGTTGAAGCTTGGCTTGGAGAATTTGATGATTTATTTGCAGGCATGTAAGATGAGTGCAATTGTGTAGTAGTTTGAGCATTCTTTGGCATTGCCTTTCTTTGGGATTGGAATGAAGACTGATCTTTTCCAGTCCTGTGGCCACTGCTGAGTTTTCCAATTTGCTGCCATATTAAGTGCAGTGCTTTCACAGCATCATCTTTTAGGATTTGGAATAGCTCAACTGAAATTCCATCACCTCCACTAACTTTGTTTATAGTGATACTTCCTAAGGCCCCCTTGACTTCATATTCCAGGATGTCTGGCTCTGGATGAGTGATCACACCATTGAGGTTACCTGGGTCATGAAGATCTTTTTTGTATAGTTCTTCTGTGTATTCTTGCCACCTCTTCTTAATATTTTATGCTTCTCTTAGGTCCACACCATTTCTGTCTTTTATTTTACCCATCTTTGCACGCAGTGTTCCCTTGGTATCTCTAATTTTTTTTGAAGAGAGCTCTGATCTTCCCATTCTATTATTTTCCTCTATTTCTTTACTTTGATCACTAAGAAAGTCTTTCTTATCTCTCCTTGCTATTCTTTGGAACTCTGCATTAAAATGGGTATATCTTCCCTTTTTTCCTTAGCCTTTAGCTTCTCTTCTTTTCACAGTTATTTGTAAGGCCTTCTTAGATAGCCATTTTGCCTTTTTGCATTTTCTTCTTGGTCATGGTCTTGATCCCTGCGTCCTGCACAATGTCACAGCCCTCTGTCCATAGTTCTTCAAGCATCCAGTCTATTAGATCTAGTCCTTTAAATCTATTTCTCACTCCCATTGTATAATCATAAGGGATTTGATTTAGGTCATACCTGAATGGTCATACCTCCTTTGCCCTTGGATGTGGGGTAGCTCGTCAGCGTTGCTCCAGCACCATGCAGCCACTGCTCCAATGCTGTGCAGCCACCGCTCCAGCACCTTGGTCTTTCTGGGGCTTCTCTGCTCTTGGACATGGGATACCTCCTTACAGTCACTCCAGCGCTGCTCAGCTGCTGGATACAGAGAGATCCATAATGGACATCTTCATTTCTGCAATTTTTTAAAGAACTAGTCAGTAGGTCTCATGCCAGATTTTGGGTAACCTTTTGTTCTATTACTTCAACTGTTAGTTTGGTAATACACAAAACACTCATCTTCAAGGACATGAGGGAAGCAGAGCCACCAGAAATGATGACACTAAGACCTGGAGATCCTGGTTAATGGCTAACTCATGAGAGTACAGTAAACTCATTTTGTTTCATTCTGTATTTATTGAGTACCTGTGCCCAGACAGGCACTGAGGGTGCAAAGATAAATAGCACATGGCTCCTGCCCTCGAGAGGCCATAGTCCAGGCAGGGACTTTCACTTAAGCACTTACAGTCCTGNATTCCATCACCTCCACTAACTTTGTTTATAGTGATACTTCCTAAGGCCCCCTTGACTTCATATTCCAGGATGTCTGGCTCTGGATGAGTGATCACACCATTGAGGTTACCTGGGTCATGAAGATCTTTTTTGTATAGTTCTTCTGTGTATTCTTGCCACCTCTTCTTAATATTTTATGCTTCTCTTAGGTCCACACCATTTCTGTCTTTTATTTTACCCATCTTTGCACGCAGTGTTCCCTTGGTATCTCTAATTTTTTTTGAAGAGAGCTCTGATCTTCCCATTCTATTATTTTCCTCTATTTCTTTACTTTGATCACTAAGAAAGTCTTTCTTATCTCTCCTTGCTATTCTTTGGAACTCTGCATTAAAATGGGTATATCTTCCCTTTTTTCCTTAGCCTTTAGCTTCTCTTCTTTTCACAGTTATTTGTAAGGCCTTCTTAGATAGCCATTTTGCCTTTTTGCATTTTCTTCTTGGTCATGGTCTTGATCCCTGCGTCCTGCACAATGTCACAGCCCTCTGTCCATAGTTCTTCAAGCATCCAGTCTATTAGATCTAGTCCTTTAAATCTATTTCTCACTCCCATTGTATAATCATAAGGGATTTGATTTAGGTCATACCTGAATGGTCATACCTCCTTTGCCCTTGGATGTGGGGTAGCTCGTCAGCGTTGCTCCAGCACCATGCAGCCACTGCTCCAATGCTGTGCAGCCACCGCTCCAGCACCTTGGTCTTTCTGGGGCTTCTCTGCTCTTGGACATGGGATACCTCCTTACAGTCACTCCAGCGCTGCTCAGCTGCTGGATACAGAGAGATCCATAATGGACATCTTCGTTTCTGCAATTTTTTAAAGAACTAGTCAGTAGGTCTCATGCCAGATTTTGGGTAACCTTTTGTTCTATTATTTCAACTGTTAGTTTGGTAATACACAAAACACTCATCTTCAAGGACATGAGGGAAGCAGAGCCACCAGAAATGATGACACTAAGACCTAGAGATCCTGGTTAATGGCTAACTCATGAGAGTATAGTAAACTCATTTTGTTTCATTCTGTATTTATTGAGTACCTGTGCCCAGACAGGCACTGAGGGTGCAAAGATAAATAGCACATGGCTCCTGCCCTCGAGAGGCCATAGTCCAGGCAGGGACTTTCACTTAAGCACTTACAGTCCTGTATAATATACCTGAAGTTCTAAAGTTGTGTAAGGCGTGATGATAATACAGAGATAGGAGAACATAATTCTACTGGGAGTGGTCAAAGAAGGCTTTCCAGAAAAGGTGACCTATTAACTGGGTTTTGAGTAATGAATAGCCTTAGCCATGGCCTTAAGCTGTTACCTCTTCCTACCACACCCCTGCTTCATGAACCTTGTGCTACCTACTTTGCCACTCTTAACTACACCATAGATTTTTCCTTAACTGCAATGCCCTCCCTCTGTCAGTTCAGTTCAGTCACTCAGTCATGTCTGACTGCGACCCGGTGCACTGCAGCACGCCAGGCTTCCCTGTCCATCACTAACTCCCAGAGCTTGCTCAAACTCATGTGCATTGAGTTGATGGTGCCATCCAACCATCTCATCTCTGTCATCCCCTTCTCCTTCTGCCTTCAATCTTTCCCAGCATCAGAGTCTTTTCCAATGGGTCAGTTCTTCACATCAGGTGGTCACAGTATTGGAGTTTCAGTTTCATCATCAGTCCTTGCAATGAATATTCAGGACTGATTTCCTTTAGGATGGACTGGTTTGATCTTCTTGTAGTCCAAGAGACTCTCAAGAGTCTTCTCCAACATCACAGTTCAAAAGCATCAATTCTTTGGCAGTCAGCTTTCTTTATGGTCCCACTCTTACATCCATACATGACTACTGGAAAAACCATAGTTTTGACTAGATAGACCTTTGTTGGCAAAGTAATGTCTCTGCTTTTTAATATGCTGTCTAGGTAGCTCATAGCTTTTCTTCCAAGAAGCAAGCATCTCTTAATTTTGTGGCTACAGCCACCATCCACAGTGATTTTGGAGCCCAAGAAAATAAAGTCTGTCACTGTTTCTGTTATTTCCTCATCTATTTGCCATGAAGTGATGGGACCAGATGCCATGATCTTCATTTTGAGTTTTAAGCCAAGTTTTTCCACTCTTCTCTTTCATTTTCATCAAGAGGCTCTTTTGTCTATAGCTTAAAAAAAAAAAANAGTGCAGTGCTTTCACAGCATCATCTTTTAGGATTTGGAATAGCTCAACTGGAATTCCATCACCTCCACTAACTTTGTTTATAGTGATACTTCCTAAGGCCCCCTTGACTTCATATTCCAGGATGTCTGGCTCTGGATGAGTGATCACACCATTGAGGTTACCTGGGTCATGAAGATCTTTTTTGTATAGTTCTTCTGTGTATTCTTGCCACCTCTTCTTAATATTTTATGCTTCTCTTAGGTCCACACCATTTCTGTCTTTTATTTTACCCATCTTTGCACGCAGTGTTCCCTTGGTATCTCTAATTTTTTTTGAAGAGAGCTCTGATCTTCCCATTCTATTATTTTCCTCTATTTCTTTACTTTGATCACTAAGAAAGTCTTTCTTATCTCTCCTTGCTATTCTTTGGAACTCTGCATTAAAATGGGTATATCTTCCCTTTTTTCCTTAGCCTTTAGCTTCTCTTCTTTTCACAGTTATTTGTAAGGCCTTCTTAGATAGCCATTTTGCCTTTTTGCATTTTCTTCTTGGTCATGGTCTTGATCCCTGCGTCCTGCACAATGTCACAGCCCTCCGTCCATAGTTCTTCAAGCATCCAGTCTATTAGATCTAGTCCTTTAAATCTATTTCTCACTCCCATTGTATAATCATAAGGGATTTGATTTAGGTCATACCTGAATGGTCATACCTCCTTTGCCCTTGGATGTGGGGTAGCTCGTCAGCGTTGCTCCAGCACCATGCAGCCACTGCTCCAATGCTGTGCAGCCACCGCTCCAGCACCTTGGTCTTTCTGGGGCTTCTCTGCTCTTGGACATGGGATACCTCCTTACAGTCACTCCAGCGCTGCTCAGCTGCTGGATACAGAGAGATCCATAATGGACATCTTCATTTCTGCAATTTTTTAAAGAACTAGTCAGTAGGTCTCATGCCAGATTTTGGGTAACCTTTTGTTCTATTACTTCAACTGTTAGTTTGGTAATACACAAAACACTTATCTTCAAGGACATGAGGGAAGCAGAGCCACCAGAAATGATGACACTAAGACCTGGAGATCCTGGTTAATGGCTAACTCATGAGAGTACAGTAAACTCATTTTGTTTCATTCTGTATTTATTGAGTACCTGTGCCCAGACAGGCACTGAGGGTGCAAAGATAAATAGCACATGGCTCCTGCCCTCGAGAGGCCATAGTCCAGGCAGGGACTTTCACTTAAGCACTTACAGTCCTGTATAATATACCTGAAGTTCTAAAGTTGTGTAAGGCGTGATGATAATACAGAGATAGGAGAACATAATTCTACTGGGAGTGGTCAAAGAAGGCTTTCCAGAAAAGGTGACCTATTAACTGGGTTTTGAGTAATGAATAGCCTTAGCCATGGCCTTAAGCTGTTACCTCTTCCTACCACACCCCTGCTTCATGAACCTTGTGCTACCTACTTTGCCACTCTTAACTACACCATAGATTTTTCCTTAACTGCAATGCCCTCCCTCTGTCAGTTCAGTTCAGTCACTCAGTCATGTCTGACTGCGACCCGGTGCACTGCAGCACGCCAGGCTTCCCTGTCCATCACTAACTCCCAGAGCTTGCTCAAACTCATGTGCATTGAGTTGATGGTGCCATCCAACCATCTCATCTCTGTCATCCCCTTCTCCTTCTGCCTTCAATCTTTCCCAGCATCAGAGTCTTTTCCAATGGGTCAGTTCTTCACATCAGGTGGTCACAGTATTGGAGTTTCAGTTTCATCATCAGTCCTTGCAATGAATATTCAGGACTGATTTCCTTTAGGATGGACTGGTTTGATCTTCTTGTAGTCCAAGAGACTCTCAAGAGTCTTCTCCAACATCACAGTTCAAAAGCATCAATTCTTTGGCAGTCAGCTTTCTTTATGGTCCCACTCTTACATCCATACATGACTACTGGAAAAACCATAGTTTTGACTAGATAGACCTTTGTTGGCAAAGTAATGTCTCTGCTTTTTAATATGCTGTCTAGGTAGCTCATAGCTTTTCTTCCAAGAAGCAAGCATCTCTTAATTTTGTGGCTACAGCCACCATCCACAGTGATTTTGGAGCCCAAGAAAATAAAGTCTGTCACTGTTTCTGTTATTTCCTCATCTATTTGCCATGAAGTGATGGGACCAGATGCCATGATCTTCATTTTGAGTTTTAAGCCAAGTTTTTCCACTCTTCTCTNACATGGCTCCTGCCCTCGAGAGGCCATAGTCCAGGCAGGGACTTTCACTTAAGCACTTACAGTCCTGTATAATATACCTGAAGTTCTAAAGTTGTGTAAGGCGTGATGATAATACAGAGATAGGAGAACATAATTCTACTGGGAGTGGTCAAAGAAGGCTTTCCAGAAAAGGTGACCTATTAACTGGGTTTTGAGTAATGAATAGCCTTAGCCATGGCCTTAAGCTGTTACCTCTTCCTACCACACCCCTGCTTCATGAACCTTGTGCTACCTACTTTGCCACTCTTAACTACACCATAGATTTTTCCTTAACTGCAATGCCTTCCCTCTGTCAGTTCAGTTCAGTCACTCAGTCGTGTCTGACTGCGACCCGGTGCACTGCAGCACGCCAGGCTTCCCTGTCCATCACTAACTCCCAGAGCTTGCTCAAACTCATGTGCATTGAGTTGATGGTGCCATCCAACCATCTCATCTCTGTCATCCCCTTCTCCTTCTGCCTTCAATCTTTCCCAGCATCAGAGTCTTTTCCAATGGGTCAGTTCTTCACATCAGGTGGTCACAGTATTGGAGTTTCAGTTTCATCATCAGTCCTTGCAATGAATATTCAGGACTGATTTCCTTTAGAATGGACTGGTTTGATCTTCTTGTAGTCCAAGAGACTCTCAAGAGTCTTCTCCAACATCACAGTTCAAAAGCATCAATTCTTTGGCAGTCAGCTTTCTTTATGGTCCCACTCTTACATCCATACATGACTACTGGAAAAACCATAGTTTTGACTAGATAGACCTTTGTTGGCAAAGTAATGTCTGTGCTTTTTAATATGCTGTCTAGGTAGCTCATAGCTTTTCTTCCAAGAAGCAAGCATCTCTTAATTTTGTGGCTACAGCCACCATCCACAGTGATTTTGGAGCCCAAGAAAATAAAGTCTGTCACTGTTTCTGTTATTTCCTCATCTGTTTGCCATGAAGTGATGGGACCAGATGCCATGATCTTCATTTTGAGTTTTAAGCCAAGTTTTTCCACTCTTCTCTTTCATTTTCATCAAGAGGCTCTTTTGTCTATAGCTTAAAAAAAAAAAAAAGAAAAAAAAACGTACTTGTCTTTCAAGGCCTATCTCTAGCACACTCTAAACCAGAGGTCAGAAAACTATAGCTTGTGAATCAAATTTGGTCCACTATCAGCTTTTATAAATAAACTTTTATTGGAACACCATTATATTCATTCGTCTATCACATTATAGCGACCTTGGGATTACAATGGCAGGATTAAGCAGTTGTTTCAGAGAGGGCATGGTCTCTAAAACTATATGTCCTTGAGATAATTGTTTTTCAACTTTCAAGTTTCAATNTTTTTATTTGAACACCATTATATTCATTCGTCTATCACATTATAGCGACCTTGGGATTACAATGGCAGGATTAAGCAGTTGTTTCAGAGAGGGCATGGTCTCTAAAACTATATGTCCTTGAGATAATTGTTTTTCAACTTTCAAGTTTCAATTTCCTTACGAGTCACATGGTAGTAACTATAAAAGCTGCAGCATGTTTTTATAATGATTAAATCTATATTAATCATTATAATGATTAAATCATTTTATAATGATTAAATGTATGTTTGGTGGATCTGTGATGGGGCACCCTGATCCCTCTTCTGAATGAGGATCTATTTCTTCAGTTGTCAAAAGATAGTGCTTACAACCTTCTGCTGTAGNATCATTATAATGATTAAATCATTTTCTAATGATTAAATGTATGTTTGGTGGATCTGTGATGGGGCACCCTAATCCCTCTTCTGAATGAGGATCTATTTCTTCAGTTGTCAAAAGATAGTGCTTACAACCTTCTGCTGTAGTGGAAGAAAACTTTACCTCAGGACATGACACATTTATGGGACAGCCCCCATCTAATGACTAATTACCCTGAGAAGTATAGACTTACTCCCCTAACCCTCAACTTGGATCTGTACTAGCACCAAAGGGCCCCATGATCATGGAAGTTCAGCCTTTTCCTGAGCTCAATCTGGTTCCTTCCCTAGGTTCCTTCCATAGGTGTTGATCTCAAGAGCACTTCTTAAACTCCTTCTCAGGGTCTGCATTCAGTGATTCCCAGCTGTGATAGTAGATACCAGGATTGGTCCCCCAGTTAGACACTAAGATGGCATTTGGGGGCTGATCACTTTCTCCTGGCTGCCACTGCAGGTGCTGTCACTGGTGCTGAACACACATAGTCCAGAAAGCTGTGCTGGTGTTTCACCAGTGGTGGCTTACTAGTGGAAGGGAATGTCCTGGCTGATGCTGTGTGTCAGGCATTTGAGAAATAAGAGGAAAATAGTGATCTCAAGAACAGTGAACTGTCTAGCCATTGTCAAGTTCCACTGATGTCTTGGAAAAGGGTAATGAAAGAGCTGAGATGGATTTATCAACAATTAAATGCTAAGTATAAAGACCAGAGGGCCTCACTGGAAACATAAGAAAAGCTCTTACATCTTAAATTGAGGGTAAGCAGTCCAAATATGAGGACCAAGGCCAGGATTTAATGGTAAGAGTAGCTGAGGCAGGTTTGTTATGCCAGGGTTGGGAAAAGTGGGCCTCTGGTACAAGGATTGACTGTATCTCTGTTGACCCCCCCTTACCTCGCCCCCAGGAATCTTTAATCTCCAGGTTATCCTGAACTCCCACCCCCCGAAGCCTGCAAAAATGGCCCACTCAACCTCTGTGTTAAGGGTTAGATACACACACACAAACACACACACGCATTTGATGCTTAAATTTAATCTTCTGTACTCATTCAAGATCTCCTTCATCTCCTCTCCCAATCACCAGGTCAGTAANTTAAGTCTGAATTTGGCAATAAGGAGTTCATGATCTGAGCCACAGTCAGCTCCTGGTCTTGTTTTTGTTGACTGTATTAGAGCTTCTCCATCTTTGGCTGCATAGAATATAATCAGTCTGATTTTGGTGTTGACCATCTGCTGATGTCCATGTGTAGAGTCTTCTCTAGTGTTGTTGGAAGAAGGTGTTTGCTATGACCAGTGCATTATCTTGGCAAAACTCTATTAGTCTTTGCCGTACTTCATTCCGCATTCCAAGGCCAAATTTGCCTGTTATTCCAGGTGTTTCTTGACTTCCTACTTTAGCATTCCATTCGCTCAGTCATCTGACTCTTTGCAACCCCATGGACTATAACCTCCCAGGCTCCTCCCATGGGATTTTCCAGGCAAAAGTACTGGAGTGGGTTGCCATTTCCTTCTCCATNTTTCTTGACTTCCTACTTTAGCATTCCATTCGCTCAGTCATCTGACTCTTTGCAACCCCATGGACTATAACCTCCCAGGCTCCTCCCATGGGATTTTCCAGGCAAAAGTACTGGAGTGGGTTGCCATTTCCTTCTCCATGTGTGTTAATTTTATATCCTGCAACTTTACTATATTCATTGATTAGCTCTAGTAATTTTCTGGTAGAGTCTTTAGGGTTTTCTATGTAGAGGATCATGTCATCTGCAAACAGTGAGAGTTTTACTTCTTTTCCAGTCTGGATTCCTTTTATTTCTTTTTCTTTTCTGATTGCTGTGGCCAAAACTTCCAAAACTATATTGAAGAGTCGTGGTGAAAGTGGGCACCCTTGTCTTGTTCCTGACTTTAGGGGAAATGCATTCAATTTTTCACCATTGAGGATGTTTGCTGTGGTTATGTCATATATAGCTTTTATTATGTTGAGGTATGTTCCTTCTATACCTGCTTTCTGGAGGGTTTTTATCATAAATGGATGTTGAATTTTGTCAAAGGCTTTCTCTGTATCTATTGAGATAATCGTGTGGTTCTTATCTTTCAATTTGTTAATGTGGTGTATTACATTGATTGATTTTTGGATATGAAAGAATCCTTGCATCCCTGGGATAAAGCCCACTTGGTCATGATGTATGATCATTTTAATATGTTGTTGGATTCTGTTTGATAGAATTTTGTTAAGGATTTTTGTATCTATGTTCATCAGTGATATTGGCCTGTAGTTTTCTTTTTTCGTGGCATCTTTGTCTGGTTTTGGTATTAGAGTGATGGTGGCCTCATAGAATGAGTTTGGAAGTCTGTCTTCCTCTGCAATTTTCTGGAAGAGCTTAAGTAAGATAGATGTTAGCTCTTCTTTAAATTTTTGGTAAAATTCAGCTGTGAAGCCGTCTGGTCTTAGGCTTTTGTTTGTTGGAAGATTTTTGATTACAGTTTCGATTTTGATGGGTCTGTTAAGAGTTTCTATTTTTTCCTGGTTCAGTTTTCAAAAGTTGTAGTTTTCTAGAATTTGTCCATTTCTTCCAAGTTGTCCATTTTAGTTGTGATAGTAGTCTCTTGTGATCCTTTGTATTTCTGTGTTGTCTGTTGTGATTTCCATTTTCATTTCTAATTTTGTTGATTTGATTTTTCACCCTTTGTTTCTTGTTGAGTCTGGCTAATAGTTTGTCAGTTTTATTTATCTTCTCAGAGAAACAGCTTTTAGCTTTGTTGACTTTTGTTATGGTCTCTTTTGTCTCTTTTGCATTTATTTCTTCCCTAGTTTTTAGGATTTCTTCCTTCTGCTAATCCTGGGGTTCTTCATTTCTTCCTTTTTTGGTTGCTTTAAGTGTAGAGTTAGGTTATTTATTTGACTTTTTTCTTGTTTCTTGAGGTAATCCTGTATTGCTATGAACCTTCCCCTTAGCACTGCTTTGACAGTGTCTCCTAGGCTTTTTTGTTGTTCTGTTTTCATTTTCATTTGTTTCTATGTATATTTTGACTTCTTTTTTGAATTCTTCTGTGATTTGTTGGTTATTCAGAAGTGTGCTGTGCAGCCTCCATATGTTGGAATTTTTAATAGATTTTTTTCCTGTTCATTTCAGTTCAGTCGCTCAGTCATGTCCAACTCTGTGCAACCTCATGAATTAATTGCAGCATGCCAGGCCTCCCTGTCCATAACCAGCTCCTGGAGTCCACCCAAACCCATGTCCATCAAGTTGGTGATGCCATACAGCCATCTCATCCTCTGTCATCCCCTTCTCTTCCTGCCCCCCAATCCCTCCCAGCATCAGGGTCTTTTCCAATGAGTCACCTCTTCACATGGATGGCGAAAGTATTGGAGTTTCAACTTTAGCATCAGTCCTTTCAATGAACACCCAGGGCTGATCTCCTTTAGAATGGACTGGTTGGATCTGCTTGCAGTCCAAGGCACTCTCAAGAGTCTTCTCCAACACCACAGTTCAAAAGCATCAATTCTTCAGTGCTCAGCTTTCTTCATAGTCCAACTCTCACATCCATACATGACTACTGGAAAAAACATAGCCTTGACTAGATGGACCTTTGTTGGCAAAGCAATGTCTCTGCTTTTGAATATGCTACCTAGATTGGTCATAACTTTCCTTCCAAGGAGTAAGTGTCTTCTAATTTCATGGCTGCAGTCACCATCTTCAGTGATTTTGGAGCCCCCCAAAATAAAGTCAGCCATTTTATCCACTGTTTCCCCATCTATTTGCCATGAAGTGATGGGACCAGATGCCATGATCTTAGTTTTCTGAATGTTGAGCTTTAAGTCAACTTTTTCACTCTCCACTTTTACTTTCATCAAGAGGCTTTTAGTTCCTCTTCACTTTCTACCATAAGGGTGGTGTCATCTGCATATCTGAAGTTATTTATATTTCTCCTGGAAATCTTGGTTCCAGCTTGTGCTTCTTCCAGCCCAGCGTTTCTCATGATGTACTCTGCATAGAAGTTAAATAAGCAGGGTGACAATATACAGCCTTGACGGACTCCTTTTCCTATGTGGAACCAGTCTGTTGTTCCATGTCCAGTTCTAACTGTTGCTTCCTGACCTGCATACAGGTTTCTCAAGAGGCAGGTCAGGTGGTCTGGTATTCCCATCTCTTGAAGAAGTTTCCACAGTTCATTGTGATCCACACAGTCAAAGGCTTTGGCATAGTCAATAAAGCAGAAATAGATGTTTTTCTGTAACTCTCTTGCTTTTTCGATGATCCAGCAGATGTTGGCAATTTGATCTCTGGTTCCTCTGCCTTT